>JAWNGG020000103.1:600000-908752 GCA_036937485.2 Tetragonisca angustula | reverse complement strand
AAACATGAGCTAACTCCCAGACTCCTGAATGTAATGGAATTGCTGAAAGAGCGAATAGAATGATCATTGAAACGAGCAGAACAATGTTGGCTGATTCTAAATTGAACTTTGAGTTTTGGGGAGAAGCAGCAAATATATTCGAAACCGGATAAAATCGCGAGTACATGAAAAAACACTATACGAGATCTGGTACGAAAAACAACCTAACATAAAGCACATGAGACGATTTGGTTGCACAGCCTATTTACTAAGGAAAGGAGGCAATAAAAAGAAATTCGACACAAAAACAATAAAAGGGATCTTTATGGGATATAATGAAAATAATACTTACCAGATATACATATCAGAAACAAGAAACATAAAATGCGACTGCGATGTAAAATTTGATGAGAAGAAAAACGGATCGGACTTGCTACGCTACGGAGAAAGTAATAATGATAATAATGATAAAAATGAAAAACCAATTGCCATAAGTTTAGATGTCGAGAATTTTGATGAAGACGATAACGAAGTTACTGAAGAGGAAATTAAAGAAGAGAGAGAATTAAGAATTGAGATGGATGAAAGAATCAGTGAAGAAGAAGACAGCGACTATGAAGATGCGAGGATTGAATTTTTAAACAATGAAGGTGCTAGAGAAGAAGAAAACATTGAAAATCAAGAAGTAAATATAGAGCAAGAGGAACCGACAACAAGTAGAAAAGTAGGTAGACCGAAAAATCTAACAAAGGAAGCGATAATAGTAAATAAGTCTCTAAGAAAACAAGAAAAAGAAAAATTGGATGAACAGAGAAACGTGAGAAGATCTACAAGGATAAGAAACCAAAGAGCAATGAGAAGTGTCGATGAAGAAATTCCTACTACAGTAACAGAAGCAAAACGGTCACCTGAATGGGACAAATGGAGAGGAGCAACGAAGAATGAATTAGAATCGTTGCAAAGACATCAGGTATGGGATTTGGCGAATCGACCCAAGAATAAAAAGATAATAAAATGCAAATAGATTTTTAACATAAAAGAAAATTTTGAAACAATGGAACGAAAGTACAAAGCACAATTGGTTGCATTGGGTTGTGCCCAAAGACCAGGATTTGATTACGGGGAGACATTCTCGCCAACAATTAGGATGGAAACGATACGATTAATGTTCAGCATATGTGCAGAAAATAAAAGAAAAATAAAAATTTATGATGTAAGAACTGCATTTTTACACGGTACATTGAATGAAGAATTGTACATGGAGATACCTGATAGTATTGAAAGAAGAAGTGAACAAGTTTGCAAACTCAAAAAGAGTATTTATGGGCTCAAGCAAGCAAGTAGGTGTTGAAATAAATATATAACTGATATTTTTTTGCAGATTGGATTGAAACAATGTCCATGATCCTTGTTTGTTCTACATAAGAGAAGAGAACAATTTTTTTTACTGCGGGTTACGTGTAGATGATATGACGGTAGTCAGCAGCACAGATATTTTTGAAGAAAAATATATAAATAAATTAAAAGAATACGTGGAATTGAAGAATCTTGGTGCAGGTAAGCAACTATTGAGTATGGAATTGAATTATGAAAAGGAGAAATTAATCGTTAGTCAGAAGAACTACATAAAATGCTGAATGTGTATGGGATGAATGATTGCAATGCGGTAAGTTCACCAATTGATGCGAATCAAAAATTGAATGAAGATAATGGGAGCTCGATGAGTGACGAAAAAAGTTGTCAAAAGTTATTAGGACGATTAATGTATTTGAGTATGTCACCAAGGTCTGATATTTCTTTTACGCTAAGTTGTTTGTATCAATTCAGCAAAAATCCAAGAATAATGCAGATGAATGCATTGAAGCGAGTACTCCGATATTTAAAAGGAACAATCGACTATCAAATAGAATATGGGAATACAAACTGGAAGAAAGGAATAATGTGTAGTACCGATACCTCATGGGACAGCACTACGGATGCAAAATCTTTTAGTGGTATTATTTATCGAAATGAGACTTCCAGTTGGGCGGCGTAGGTGTGAAGACGTGTGTGAAAAGAAGGAGACAGAGTGAGTGAGAGTGTGGGAATTGAGAAGAAAAAAAGGAAGAAGAGAAGTAGAAGAAGAAGAGTAATAAGGGCAGAAAGTGTGAAGAGAGAAAATTGGAAGCAGGAAGCAGAAAAGATAGAGAAATTTGGTAAGAGGGAAGCAAAAAAGAGGTTAAGTAGAGTAAGAAAATGGCGGCGAAGACGGTAGGAACAAGGAACAGAACAAAGTTAAGAGGGGAATTAGAGACGATGGAAAAGTTCATGAAGGAAAAGGGACCAGAAAGGGGACGTGGAAGCATGGAGACACCTGGCGGAGAAATAGAGGAATAAGAGGCGACGAGAATAGAATACAGCGAGGAATTCGAAAGCAGCATAGAAAAGATGCTAAGGAAGTATATGGATGAAATGCTAAAGAAGTATATGGAGGGAAATATACAGAAGAGATAGAAAAGTTAAGGAATGAAATGAAGGAAGAAAGAAGAGCATGGAAGGAGGAGAGAGAGGAAGAAAGGGCGAAATGGGAAAAGGAGAAACGGATACTAGTAAAAAGAATAAATGTGTTGGAATGGAAAGAAGAAAAAAGAGAGAGAGAGAAAAGGAAAACGAACATCGTGATAAGGGGGGTGGTGTCGAAAGAGGAAGAAACAGAGAAAGAAGTGAAAGAGTTCATCAGCAAAAATATAAAGACAGAGGTAGAAATACGGGAGGCAAGGAGAATAAAAACCAGTGGAGGGAAGGAGATAGTTATAGCAAAGCTGGAAAACTGGAAAGACAAGAGAGAGGCGATGAGAAGGAAAAGGAAGCTCAAAACTGGAGTGTATATAGAAGATGACCTTACATGGAAAGAAAGAGAAATGCAAAGGAAACTGAGGGAAATAGCAAGACAAAAGAGGGAGGAGGAGAAGAGAGCGATAGTAAAATACAAGGGGGTAAGCATAGAGCAGAAGTGGTATGAGTGGAACGAAGTAGAAGAAAGTTTGGAAGAAAGGAAAGGAGAAAGAAATGAATGAGAAAGAGGCGGCTTGGAGGGCGAGAGAAAGGAGGGACTAAAACTGTGTTTCTGGAACATAGCTGGAGTAGGGAACAAGAGCAGGGATGTGTGGAAGTACCTGGAAAAATTTGATGTGGTAGGTCTGGTAGAAACATGGTTGGAGCAGAAGTCAGAGGAGAAATTAAAAAGTAAACTATCAGAAAAGTTCAACTGGTGGTGCGTGCCAGCAGTAAGAGAGAATAAGATGGGGAGGGCAAAGGGAGAAATTATGATGGCGGTAAAAAAAGGTCTAGAGATGGTAGAGTTCAAGAAATGGAGTAATCAGATGGCAGAGATAAAATTAGAGCATAAGAAAAAAAATTGGAGAATAGCAACAGTGTACAGTCAGAACACAAAAGAAATAATGCAGACAATCACAGAAGGGATAGAAGAGAGAGAATAAGGACGCCTGATACTGGGAGGAGATTTTAATGCAAGGGTCGGGGAGCAGGGAGGCCCATTCAAAGAAATGATGACAGAGAAGAAGGAAGAAAGAAGATCAAAGGACAAAAACATGAACAGAGAAGGAAGAATACTAATAGAGGGACTGAGAGACAGGGGTTGGTTCATAGTCAATGGATGTTTTGGGCGAGAGGGAGAGTGGACATATATAGGAGAAAGGGGGGCATCAGTGGTTGATCTGGTGATTGCAAATACAGAAGCATTTGAGGAGATAGCTGATGTAAGAGAAGGAGAGAGGACAGAATCAGATCACTTCCCACTGGAAGTGGCAGTAGGAGAAAAAAGCATTGAAGAGGAGGACAAGGAAGGAAGAAAGGAGAAGAGTAGGGTGATAAGAACGACGGATTGGTCGAAGGAAGGAATAGAGAGCTACCACAATCGATGCAGAAAATGGAAAGTAGAAGAGGAGGACGTGGAAAGTATATGGGAAGCACTAAAGAAGAAAGTCAACGAAGCGGTAAAGAAAGAGGTAAAGGAAGTAAAAGATTGGAGGAGGGGAGATAAGGCATGGCACAGTAAAGAGTGGACGGAGAGGAAGAGAAAGTTAAGAAAGGAATTAAGAAAACTAAGAAAAGGTAGGATAAGCAGAGAAGAGTTCTGGGGCAAAAGAAAGATGTACAAAGAATGGTGCGAAAAAGAAAGGGAGAAGTACGAGAAGAGGGAGGAAGAAAAGATAAGGATGATCAAGACAGAAAGTGAAGCGTGGAAATACATAAATAGATATGGAGAAAGAAAACAAAGGGAAAAAATAGACAAAAGCATCGAAATGAAAAATTGGAAGTCGCACTTCATGGAACTATTGGAAGGACACAAGGACAACCAAGAAAGCAGGATAAAGCAGGAACACAATGAAGAAGAGGAAGAGATGGAAAGCGAGAAAATAACGAAGGAAGAAGTAATAAAACAGCTGCTCAAATTAAAGAGAGAAAAAGCACCAGGATGCGACGAAATACAAAATGAGGCATGGAGGCTCATGCCTATGGAAGTAGGAGAAGTATTTCTCAAACTAATTAATAAAATATGGATGGGAAATGGAATACCACGGGACTGGAGAAGGGGGATAATATGCCCCATATTCAAAAAAGGAGAGAAAGACGAGGCCAAAAATTACAGAGGAATAACTCTATTAGTGACGGCATACAAAATATACGCAGGCATCCTCAATGAAAGGGTGAAGAAGGATATAGAGAGGAGATTGGCGGAGGGGCAATTTGGGTTCAGAGAGGGGAGTGGAGCCATTGACGCCATATATGTCCTGAATCACTTAGTCAACAAGGAGCTTAGCAAAAAAAAAAAAAAAAAGGAAAGCTGATTGCCTGTTTCATAGACCTAAAAGCGGCATTTGATAAGGTTGACAGGAGAACAATGATAGATAGGTTAAAAGAAATGGAGGTGAAGAGGAGCTTAAGGAGAAGAATTACGGAAATATACAGGGAAACAAGCAACATGGTGAAGATCAAAGAGGAGAGAACAGAAGAATTCTGGACGACAAGAGGGGTGAGACAAGGATGCCCGCTAAGCCCAACACTCTTCAATGCATTTCCGTCGGACATAGAAGAGGACATGAGCAAAGTACAAGAGGGAGGTGTTGTAATAGGAAGAGAGAAGGTGCGGACGATAGTGTACGCGGATGACATCGTATTGGTAGCGACGACAGAAGTGGGGATGAAGGGGATGCTGAAAAGGTTTAGGAAATATGTAGAGAGGAAAGGGTTAACGGTAAATACAGAGAAATCTAAGGTGTTGGTCTTCAAAAGGGGCAGAGGAAGAGGAAGGAGAAGGAGAGAATGGAGGTGGGGGGAAGAGGAACTGGAGAAGGTGAAGGAGATGAAATATCTGGGCTACATAATGGAAAAGAATGGAAAAGCAGAGAAACACATACAGGAAAGGATAAGGAAAGCGGGGGTGGCGATGAAAAGAACGTGGCACATTGAGAAAGGTTATTCAAGGAAGACTTCGAAAGAAGGATAAAGATGTTCGTAGCCGTAGTGGAGAGTGTGGCGATGTACGGCGCAGAAATCTGGGGCTGGAATGATGAAGGAAGGTTGGACACTATCAAGAGGAGATACATGAAGTGGATCCTAGGGTTGGACAAAGTCACACCAAATTACATCCTAAGAGAAGAGACAGGGGAGGAGGAAATACGAACGAAAGCAGTGAGGAGAGCGGTCAGTTACGAAGAAGAAGCAAGAAGGTCAGACAAGAAGTTAGCGAGAGAATGCATAAGAGAGATGGAAAGGCAGAGGGGGGAGAAAAAACTAAACAGGTGGGAAGAAAGAAGAGCAGGACTAAAGGGGAGACTGGGAATCAATGAAGACTGGATGGGAAGAGTTAGAGAGGAAGAGGAAGGAAAAACAGAGGGAGTCGCAAAGAGAGTAAGGAAAAGGATAGAGGAGGTGGAAGGGGAGAGCAGGAGAAAAAAGATCGAAGAATCGAAGTACAACGCACACTACAAGGAAATCGCAACGAAAGAAAGGCCGGAATACCTAAAACGGCGGATGAGAAAGAAAGAAAGGAGCCTGATAGCAAGATTCAGATGTGGCAACGAAGTCAGAGGAAGACAACACTGGAGAGAGGAAGAAAGTAGAAGATGTAGAATATGCAAAGAGGAAGAGGAGACATTAGAGCACGTGATAAAAAGATGCGAGATCACGAGAGGGGACCTGAGAGTAAAAGAAGTGCTGAAGGGGACAGGGGAAGGACTAGAAGAGATGAAGAGAATACAGAGGGAAAGAAGAAGGAGAAGCACGGAAGAGGCAAACGAGCAGGTTGAGGGGAGGAAGGCAGAGGGGGCGGGAGGAATAGACATAGGAAGGAGGAGAAAAGACTGAAGGAGAAACAGCAAGACGACACCAAAGAAAAAGCAATAATAGAAGACAGTATTTCTAGCAAAAGGCAAATTAGATATATAGGACGTAGACAATAAGATTTAGATATAGAAATAGAAATAAGAAAAAGTAAATTTATTGTAAACCGGAAGGCATCCTAAGCCGCCTAGGCAAGGATTATATATATAAATATTTATCGAAATGGGGGCCTTGTGCACTGGAGGAGTAAGAAACAGGCGACAGTTGCTCTGTCTTCTACAGAAAGTGAGTTGGAAGCGATGATGGAAGGATTAAAAGAAATATCGCGGATGAGTGATTTATTAAATGAAATCGGAATGCCGTGTGAATGCAAACAATTAAAGTGCGATAATTTGAACGCTGTAAAATTAGCTAACGGAGGAAACTTTAAAACAAAGACGAAACTTTTAAATAGAAACTGTTATTTTATTAAAGAGACTGTCTACAATTATTCAGTGAAAATAACACATGTACCTAAAGAAAGTATGGATGCGGATTGTATGACAAAAGCATTGAGTGGACCCGCTCTATTCAAAAATGTTAATAATTTTATGTGTGTAAATATCTATGGAAAATGGAAGATTGTGGTAGTGGTTACCATAGATAGTTATGTATTGTGGAGTGAATATACATAATGTTTGTATGGAAGGATGAGTGTAGCGAGTGTACATATAATTGTGGTGTGGTGTGATCTGAATATTTGCGATATTTCATGGCGGAAAGAGGAACGAGTGAGAGAGATGTATGCGAGAGCGGTTGAGCGCGGGCATGGTGACGGGGAGACGGGTGTGATCGAGATGCGCAGTAGAGAGTTCGATAGACGCGAGGCTCAAGTGTAGCAGAGTATGAGAGTTGAGACAGAGTGTGAGAGTTAAATATATGTATTTCGTAATTTCTATTAAATCTATCTCCAACTAGTGTGTTTATCATTCGATCCAAATTCTTGTAATTGTATTAATTGTGACTCAAATTGAAGCCACGCGTGGTGTAAATGAGAAGGAATTGACTCGTCTCATCCGATGTCCAATTTCCATAATGCTTGCAAAAAGAGTTTTGCCTTGACAATTACCGGTCCGAGTACTTTTAATGAGTCAAATAATTGCGCAATGTGTGATAACATTATGCGCTTGGTTACCCTTTGCGGATATTGATTTTTTTCGAATGTCGTAACGCAGATTATCTAATTTACGATACCACGATAGACCAAGCGTCTTTTTTGTTCGATACCGAGTGTAGGCAATAATTTTAACGCAATAATTCTCTTTAATCAAAAACGTATATTCTATTGTGAAATTAGTTCGGATGTGCGATCGCGGCGACGTTCTGCAGACCGAATGCCGTCTCCCTTCGTGCTTTCCTTAGAATACCCTCCTCGCTTTGGGTATGTCCGTTGGTTATAAACACCAGCCATCGGAATCGGCATATGGTCCTCAATCTCGAGTGGTCTCTTCCACGAAATAGACGAGGAAGTCTTCCCACGCCTAGGAACAGGCGGTCTGCTTAACGTTCGCCCACACGAGTCAGGTACTAAACCCTGATGGTTGTCATTGTCGTAGCACAAAACCTCTCTTGCTCGCGAGTTGCGTTAGCAGAAGTTAGAAGTTTAAGTTCATGCTTTCGTAAGAATTGTTCTTTTGAACTAATTTCAAAATTTTTCAACCTTCTGCCAATTACCTACAAATGTTCTGGTGGCTGGTGTATGCAGCATATAGAGTGTATTGTAAAGCAACCACTCTTGTACAATTTTAACCTTATGCTTGGGATCGTTATCTTGTTGGAAGTAAAAATTTTCTAGTAGATTTGAAGGGAATTCAAATTACTTTTTTTCTAATCTTTCAAATTACTTTTTAAAATGTGTAAATACTTATGTTTGTCTGAAGTACCATCTATAAAAACAAGATTTCCGGTACCATTTGCTGCCATACACCTCCAAACCACCATGTTTTACTGTTGGTCGTAAATTATGAATATCCATTTCCTTATTTGGTTTCCACAGTATTTCACATATAACGTTAACCATCGGACCCAAATACATTAAATTTACTTTCATCAGAGAAAATGACTGTGTTCCAAAAATCATTATCTTTACTTTCATATTCTTGTGAAAATTTTAATCGTTTAGCTCGTAACCAATTTTAATTTAAAGTCTTGCTAATGAATGACATTTCTTTCCTACTCTACCGTGAAAGTTATTTTTTCAGAGTATTCTGCGACATAATTCGGGATGTACATTTTTTCCTAAGTAGTTATTAATCATTTGAGCAAACTTTGGTGCCGAAATTTTCGGATCCTTTTTTATTTTAAGAAGAACAATTTTTTTTCTCTTCCACTTAATTTGTTCGGTCGACCTGTACGTTGTTTGTTCACCACTGTACCTTCAGTTTTATATTTTTTTATAATATAGTGCACTGTTGACACACTTCTGCCGACACATTCAGTAATTTGCCTATAAGATTTTTCATCTTTGTGCATTTTCGTTTCTGTCCTTTTTGTATTCATTTTTACCACAAACACAGCGATGTTTATAATATAGATATGTTGACAATATAGAATGTACTACACGATGTCTAGAGACAGACTGTGGCCACCAATGTTTACATCTTCTAAATGAAAACGTTTTTTCCGTTGATCTCTACGCGTTCGAACATTTTTGTGATTCTCTTACAGTACATCTGTAGAGTACATACTTCATAAATTCTACGTATATAATTCGATTGACTTAAAATTTTACATGTACTACTCTGATACTTGCATCTGATAGTATTAATAGTATTATCTCCAAAACTTAAGTCTAACATACATATTTTTCTTGTTTTATTTTTCAGTTGCACGTGTTCGAATTTTCGAGAGCCACACACAATTTCTCCTCCGAGAGTGAGTAGGTCTGCGGACCTTCTTCGACCTCCCAAAATCTGATTAACTGTTGATGGACATCATTAGTCGTAATGTAACATTTGACTGAAGGTGCACTTATGCGCTCATTCTCCGACCATCGCCTATCTCAGCAATGTTTTTTGTAAAATCAACGAGATATTTGACCGATGCCCAAATACCATACAGTAATTTCCAAAATACCTGTGCTCCCAATAAACCATCAATATTCGACGGAGCGTGGAAGCTAGGATCAGCCAACTTATGTGTGATGAAATGTGAATTTTTTCTTTTTGTAACTGCTGAGAAAATAATAATTAATCAATTAATTATTTCATTAACTTAAAAATAATAGTTAAAGTGAAAGCATGTAAATACAAGAATAATCGAGTTTATTAAGAACTAATTTCAGTTATATTATAAAAAAAATATAAATAAACAAGTGTAAAAAGTAAATTACTTCGTTAAGATAACTAATTGTAACAAACTTATTTATGTTTTAAACTTATTTTTCCTTTACACTTACAATTAGCATGGTAAGTATTCATGGTAAGTAGGAGGTATGTAAAGGACTAAATTCATCATATCACTATATTTCTCTCTTGTTATAGGTCTTGAAGTTTTTATATAATAGCAACATAATAATTTTGTAAAAATTTTTAGGCTTTTTTCGTTTTCCAAATAAATAAAGAACTTTGGCTCATTTTCTTCCATAGAGGTTTTATAGAAAATTTTGTGCGGTACATCCCTTTTGAACCTCGTCCAGCATATCTTCAGCCAATCTATAATTTATACATAATTTATAGTCATAATTATATAATAATATTACATTTGTATTTATAATTACAAGTTATACATTTTTCTTAAATTCAATTCAGAATTATTTCCTTTCTGAATTATGAGAACTCGTGTAATGACTAGTGTGAAAAATTTTGAAAAAAAACTTTGAAAACTTTTACACTAAAGTCGTAATAATTAATAATTATTGCGATTAGAAACGAATTGGACTTTTTTCACCTTCAAAAAAAAAAAAAACATTCTTGCGATAACATTTTACAGTTAAACTTCTTTAGGGGATGTTCTGTTGTGAGGTGCAGGTATCTTCGGATTAATAACAGCGTATGGTATATGAATTACTTTATTATTTGAACACATACACTGCGACGCGGAAGACGCGGTGAACGTATAGCACTTTGCTAGAGTACACGTTGCGAGACTATCCGTGCGTCTCTCTCGATTTTTTCTTTTCGCCTTTCTTTCGAACTCGACTCTACACTTTTCTCTGTCCCGGGACTCTCTCTCGAGGTCGTCGCTTTTTGCTGCCAGGAAAACTCGGTCCCCGTTTCGGACATCCCTAATTGGCTGACTCGATTTTTGCTTTAGCCAATTAGGTCGTCACGAAATTGCGCCGCCTACTCCTTGCGTCCGTGACGCGCTTTTCCTGAGAGTGGGGCTGCAATCTCGCCAAGGCCGATTTCCCGGAATTGTGACGATGTAGCAGGGTCTCCTCTGGGCCTCGCTTTCTTCAAATGTTTTCCAGATGACGATCTGGGTGGCCCATAGGACCTAGAGTTTACGACGCTTCGCAGAGATGCTATTGTAGGCCGAAATTCTATAAACTATAAGTGCGGACGTTTGGTCTTACGCACTGTGAAAACTAAACTTTGGCCTTCGCAATTCGATAGCACAGGCGCCACGTGAGAATTCTCCTAACTTCTTATCTGAGAAGACGTTTTCTCTTTCGACATCTGCTAGCCGCTACACTTCTTTTGATTAATTTATGAAGGAATCGTGCATCATTAAATGTGCGATTATAAATATAAAAAGAAGATATCTGTATCTCACTAACTCTACCATTAACTTATTTTTTTCCAGAAGTGGTCTTATACCACTTTCAGAAACAACTCAATTATCGCCATAACAAGCAACATCCAGGACTCGAAATCTGTTCTCAGGCAAATCATATTGACCCTGCGGTGAAATCCGATTTTCCGTAGTCTGAACGCAGAAGTGTTATACTTTTATTGACGCACGCACCCGACTTACACTCGAAGTGTCCCTTGCGTGGATAATTCGAGCATAATCGATGCTCTTTTGTCAACTTGACTCTATCTACTGTGACAGATCTTAAGAACTTCTCGCATGCATGAATAGCGTGATTTTGGTTCCATATATGGCATCTGACCTGTGTCGCGTAGACGTGTGACGGTATCGGAAATCTATTCGTGTGAATAGAACGAGTTTTGAATCTCGTGGTGTAAAAAACCGTTGCTAAGTACGCTGAATCCTTGCTATCGAAGTAGATTGCTCTAAATGGTTGTACCTATCGTGTAGAAACTCGAAGAACCCCTTTATTTCCGAAAATTGGGTGTTACGTATGTGCTCTCCCCACTTAACATTTGTTTTATTGTCCAATCGAGAGAGACAAAGATGGACGAGTAAGCTACCTGCGGCTGATCAAGAAATTGCAACGCACGGTAATGTGATTCGAATTGCGTGACGGAGCTACGAAACTTCCGATGATTGCCTCTAAATACGAAGAGCATATTGAATAGCAAACGAATGTGATTCGCGGTAATGATGGCTGGTTTGTTATGCAAGCGATTTAGTAACTTCCACGTACAAAGATAATTTGCCGGAGAGTTTGCGAATGATTCGATACTTTTCGCGGTTTCTCCTTACAAACACGAGCGTAGATACGTTAACTTTTTGCGACCACTCAGATGCGAATTGTTATGAATGGTTGCTCTGAATTGATCCGTGAATCCTGGATAATCTTCGTAGCGTCGACTAAATTGTGGCAATTGTACGTTTGGCAAGTTGATGTTATCAAATCTTGTATTTTCGGCATGGGCTTGGATCATGGACTGCGACGAATAATCTGTTATACCTTGATTCGAACTTGCGGTTGCCTCGGTGGCAGTTTTATTATATTATATTATTATTTTATAATATTTATTATTGTAATATTATCATAATAATAAATATATAGGTAATTGTTTAGAAAAGGAGGGGAGGTGTCTCACCGATTTCGATGATTTTTGAATATGTTGTAGAAATCAACATTTTGACCAACTTTTTCTTAAATATGTAACCGCCGCTCGGCCTCAGTTTCCGAGATTTTTGCAAAAAAATATTGCTACTGCAAGGTTTTTTTATTCCGGCCGCCGCGAGGCGACCGGCCACGCATTCATCTTCTGTTTCAATTTTCTTTATTGACATTATCCGAAGTTGGAAAGATTTCAGTCATTATTTCGAAAAATTTTAATTTCATTTCACCGCACCCTCGCAGGAATGATCCCGTTCAGCATACAGGCGAAAATCGAAGCAGACATCTTCGAGCAAGTTCGCACTGCAAAAGCGAACGGGTAGACAATGACAAAGGCGGACAAGATGCGGATGCGTAGAAACGCCCTGCAACCTGTACAAAGGGCGTGGATACGAGGATTGGAAACTGGCGGCACGGCGAGATCGACACTGACATAGAACAACGCAGATAATCACCGGACACGGATGCGGCGAATAGGCGCCGAAACGACAGCGGCATGTCAATTGGATTATGGATCCAACGCTGACACAGCTCAACACACGGTTGAAGAATGCCCGTCATTCAGTCAGCAAAGAAAAAGGCTGAAGGACGTGATAGGTCCAGACATCTCGCTAAGTGCGATTATAGGCGCTTTGATGAGAAGCAAGAGAGAGGAAATTGCCGTCACGCAATTCTGCGAAGAGATAATGACGGTCAAAGAAGTGAAACAGAGAAGTCGGGAGAACGAATATCCGGTAAGGCAAGAGAAGCGGCGAAGACGACCAAGTGTCAGACGCCGCGAGAATTCCACAGTCTCAGAATAAAGGAGAGTCCAGCGATTGCGGAGTATCCGAAACTCTCTTGAGTTGCAGTGATCCCGAAGAACGATGAGACAACAAAAGAAAAGACGCGGAGAATGGAAAAAGGAATATCAACGCCAAGAAAACTAGAAGACGCGGTGCGGCAGTGGCAACCGATACCGCGTAAATAAACCAAAGGAAAGAAAAAAATAACAACAGAAGCCGCAAGGCAGATGGAAAGAGGCAACGGAGAATATTCCGGTCTCGCAGCCTCGAACACGATGCAGGCCACCGTGGAGGTTTTAGTCGGTAGGAATCCGACACTACCCAGCTTCGTAACATGGAAGATTTCCTCCACGTATAAAAAAAAAATCATTTCACTGCGGTGCACTTTCGGAGCGAACCATCAGTAGAGACAGCGCGATGTTTTACTCTTAGGCGCTGCGACTGGTTGTCCAAAACAGTATCTGGAGATTTAATACTATTCTTAGAGGTTGAAAAAATACATAATTCCAAATAAATTAAAAATATCCAGTATTTGATCTATTTTAAGTGGTTTTCTAAGCCATTTTTAATGTACTTAATTTGCACATTCCTTCAATAATAATTAGTGAAAAAAATGCAAAATTGATAATGAGGAACAAATTTATTTTGACAATTTTCACACAATGAGAACAAAGATAATATAAACGAATAAAGATAGTAGAAACAATGTAATAATTAATTTGTGTGTGATATATTCTGAAGCATGGATCAATGCATGAACCTATTTCGCATTCTTTGCATAAATATCTACTTTCTCGTCGAATTTTATGTTTAGTACATATCACGCACTTCCGCGCTTGATTTTGTTTTTTCTTTTTGCAGCCGGATTAAAATATTTAATTGGAAAATGCCTTTCAATCAGACGTAATGAATTATCACTATTCCTTTTCCCTTGATATATTTGAAGTTTGTAGATATTTTCCAAATATTTGTTTGATCAATTTTAAATGAAATTCCGCGAAAGGTAATTCTTTACTTGATGCATATTTATACAAACATATGAGTTCCAAATACATACATCTAATAAATGAAAAAAAAATTTTTTGTACCACTTATAACTTTTTCTTATTGATTCAAGGGTAATGACCATATCAGTCTTATCGACAATTCCCACGAAACGATTATATTCTTGAACACATAAGTTTTTGTGTCGGCAATTTTGTTCGGTAATTAACCTTCTGTGTGTCTACCACATCAGCGTAATGCGAGCTGGTCAACATCAAAATTTCTCTCTTATTCTGCCATTTCATGCATAGTAGAGATTCTGTAGATTGGAATGATATTTCTTTTTGGGATATATTTATGGTTTTTTTACCACATGCATTTGTCCTGTTTAAATGTAAAATAGTAAATAAAATTGGTCTTGTGTGCCAATTATCGACGAATAAACTGCGATCTTTCCCAAGATAATCTTTCATTGAAGTCATGACTATATTACCGGATTTACCCAAATTTTCGTCAAAAACGGAAATTTCAGTTTCCGAACCTGAATACACAAGCATGTCTAAAATGTACCCCGTTTTACAGTCGCAAGCAACGAAGGACTTTATGCCAAATCGATTGCGCTTAGTTGAAATTGTTTAAACGATAAGCGACCTTTGACCAATAATAAACTTTCGTCTATACAAATATTTTGAAAAGGATAGAAGTTATGTTAAGATCGAAATCTATCACTTAGTTCACGAATTTTGAACAATCGGTCTCGACAGTTCGATACTTCGGGATTGCTAAAATGTAGACACTGCATCAAATTCGCAAATCTGTCTCAAGGTATAATATTATGAAAAATGCCAGTTTTTATAAATTTGTCGTTTGACCAATATTCTGAATGCGAAAGTTTTTTTACGCGTGACATTAACATCACGGTACCCAAAAAACAATATATTTCTACAGTATTGGTATTATACTATGAATTTATTCGTAAATTAACTTTCCAATTATGCTTCCGTTTTAAAAAAACCGTGATCTTCATTTGTTTTTTCCACCATGAAATTCACCAACGATTCTTGAAAAAATAATTGAGAACAATCTAAAGGTTCTGACATGTTGTGCAGAGCTGTTTTCCATCTTTTGGATCAAAATTGTGTATTTTCGGTTTTAAATTCTGGCCCGACCAACAAATGTCCGTAAGCGGAACTGCCGTTGTAAATGAGTTACTATTTATTTCTTGGTGAGATGTTTGCAATTGCGAAACATCTTCATCATTCTCCGTCTTCTACTAATTCTGAGTCAGAATTCAATAAGCGCAAAACGCGTTTTCTTCATCGTGTAATGAAATTCATTTCTTCGGATGAGGAGGATATTGTACTAGGAAGCTCAATTTCTTCCTCATCACTACTACTTATTTGTGGACGTTTTCTTTTCTTTTGGCCAAACGTTCTTAGGGTGTGCTATATTATTTAGAAACATAGCGAATGGATAAAATTAAAAAAACTTATGACAAATTGTAATAAATAAATATTTACGCATGGACTAAAGAAACAGGCTAATGCCAGTCAGTGCACGATGAGATTGTACGTACGAGAGCAGTGGAATTGAACTGCACAATGTGAAGACAATGACTGAACAGTATTGATAGATAGTTGCTATGTTACATAGGTCGGTAAATTCCATGTTGAAGCAATTGGTAAAACAGTTACAGTATTACAGTAAGAAAAACGTAAAGGGCGTATATTTACGGTATTCGTATATGATAGACGTGTGCGAGCGTATAGATACGCCATTCGTGTATATGGACCGACTTGTGAAGGCGTATATATACGCCTTTAGTAGTGAAAGAGTTAAAATCATATTGTCGACGGGACAAGAATTCAGCTAAATAGCCTACATAATGTATTTGGCGAATTCCATACTTTGGAATATTCGCCCTTATTTCTCGCGCGTTCGATGTTCTGTATTTGTTTCCGGACCTACATTTTGTGGTCGACTCTTAAATGCCTAGATCCTTCTTTATTCAAACAATCGTAAGCCTTCCAGTAATCACTTATAATAGAGTTACCAGGTTTGATCCAATTTCGAATGATTTCAAGTAATGTTTCAGATGATCTACCTGGAACTGGAATAATAAATATACGCTTGCTCGAGCGTTCAGTTCCTCCGAATATCCACTGGCCAGTTACAACTTTTCGCTTATTAAATTTCCGTTTACCAATCTTTGCCTCATCCACTTCAACAATTTCATTTTTACCCCCGATTGGAACAGTTTTTCTGCGATAAAATGCATAAAGTTCACGGCTGGCCTATTATCAACTACCGTTGTCGACGATATTTCCAGTTCATTTTGCAGAAATTCTTGTCTTGATAGTTTCAGTATTAAATGATAAACGATAAAGCGACAAATGGAAGTACGTGAATTATTAAACCACGTTATGGAGAGCACTAATTTTTGATTTGCAGTACGTTCTCACTCGTTTCTTATGGCGATTTTTTGAAAAATAATTTGCGTAGCAATTGAACATTAAATCTTTGCGATTAAACTTCATTGCTTTTTTACTTTTACATTTACAATTAGTACAATACATCTCACCATGAATCACTTTTTGTTCAATTAAAAAATCAATTAGTGTATCATAACTGTTGTATATTTAAATATTCATATAACTTCATTCTGAATTCTTTGATAGCAATGATGCATTTAATTCGAGATCAATGCAGAACTAAATTTAGCTTGGCACATTATATATTATTCGTCGTTGGTCGTCATGCCGTTATTTATAGAAACAAGAGATCGTGAACTGACGCATACAGTCACAGACACGTACGTATAGACAGAATTCAGTTTAGTAGCAGTGACCTTTTTGAGGAAAAATCTCGGAAACTAAAGCCAAGCGGCGGTTATATGTATAGGAAAAAGTTATTCAAAATTGTTGATTTTTACAACATATTTAAAAATCGTCGAAATCAATGAGACCCACTTTTTTAAATAATTACCAATATATTTATATTTATTTATTTATTATATCATTATATTACGCGTCGATTGTAATAAGTTGCATGCACGAGAACGGCACCGCATATAATAATGTTTGATTTCTGTGCGCTCGCGTAAATATATGTACCTCGTTCTTGTCCGTATCCAATTCCGATTGTACTTTTGTAAATGTAGCGTACTCGAGTTCTAAATCCTCGAGTCTCAGTTTGAGATTGCACGACTGAGTGTGCGGTTTGTATGATTCCAATCTTCACCTTGTTAAATTCTTGTAGCTCTAGTTTAAAGCCTTCGCGTTTCAGTTTTAAAGCCTTAATCTTATCCTTGTGTGAGACAGCTATGATTTTAATTTGAATGGGTTAATAGGAATGTAAGGGATCGTGCGACTTTGAGCCAAGTAACTGAATTATACGTTATCGACTGACGTTGATTCTGATGTGGCGATGGCCGCGTTGATGTCGTTTGATGTTGGAACCGCTTCGAATGATGATTTTCAAATTGTTCGTATCACTCCTGGTTATTGAAGTACAATATAGGGTGAAACTACTGCTGTATCGTCCCTTCTATCGATGTCGTCAAGCTTATTTGCACTTGAATCCGGCTCGAAGGACCAATATTACATACAAATGTACCAGCACGGCCGTGTCAGTTTCGATGTTCGCTCGTTCAACGTTTTACTTCTGTCGGAGGGATATTTAATCAAAGAAGACTGAAGTTCTTCAACCATTATATATTTGAACGTGTATGAACAGTTATTGGTGTGTAGTGTATCATCAGACTGACTGATGTACGAAGCTTCAGATATGTGTTTTGCATGTCTGTTTGTACAAGACTGGCCAGCTCGACTCTAGATGTTCGCTTCCATCTAAAAATTATTTTGCTTAATCTTTGTTTTACCGATCCTTTCCATACCCTAGCTTTCCCTCTAGTGCCGGGGAATGTGCAGTTAATAAATAGCCGATCGTGGATAAGCCCCCATCGCCACAGTGAAATAATTGCGCTTTCCTTCATTATAACATCAGAAATACATTTCTTGAGTGCTGATATCTTAATCAGTATCTTTTTTTAATTTTTTTAAAGAAATCTCCCCCAATCACCGTGACACAAGAATAGTTAATGGTTTTAAATTTCCATAAGACTGTTGGCTTGTAGAAGTAACACGAATGTTACGAATGTTTTTTGGACTTGTTACAATGATGGGAGCGTATTTTGTTGATAAAATTGTTACATCTCGAGAATCTCTCCATTTGAGTATAATCATTATCATCCTTTTTGGATATCATCTTTCCTTTTTTTAATTTACATTGAAGAACATATTTATAATGAATAACATTTTGAAAAGAAAATGCGAGCATTTCTGGGTATAATATTGCATATCACTTCCGAATCTACAGGAATATTGGTTGACAGAAAATAATTCTAGGATCCTTTACTTTGCCAAAATATTCAGGAGAGACCGATTTTTACAAATATTTTGGGTGCTTCGTATAAATGAAAATCCACAAGACGCGTAAAACATCAAAACGCGGACGCAGAAAATTAGCAATTTTTTAGAATATATCGACAACATATAGGAAAAATTTTGTATCCGGGACAGAGTTGTCGGTGGATGAATCGGTCGTAAAATTCAAAGGGAAAGTGAGTTTTATTACGTACTCACAAAAACCAACGAAGTGAAGTATCCGTATTTATGTTCTTGCAGATGCCAATATTGATTACATACAGATCATTTTGTCATATTATGGCAATTTCACAACTAAGAAATTAGTCACAACCTGATCTCCCAAGTGCAAGAATAGTTTTACAGCTGTACCAAAGCTTTCTACCATCAAACTCTGAAGCTGCAGGATACCATATTTTCAACGACCGTTATTTTGCGAGTATTCTTCTGGCTGATGCATTGCTAAAAATGAAATGCCATATAACTGGAGCTATTCAAACTAATAAGAAATTTATTCCAAATGAAATAAAAAAATCCAAAATTTGCGAAAAATGCAATCGTTGCCTACAGACGCAAGGACACATTATTACTGGCACGGAAAGACAGACGAATCGTGACGATGCTCAGCACTTATGCTACTTCAACTACGAAAAACATCACTAGAAGAACACACGGAGGAGCAACAACCAATATATTGAAGCCAAATTTGATTATAAGTTACAATAAATATATGGGTGGCGTTGACAAAGACTAGTATACGGCTACATACTGTTATATGCAAAAGTCCCAAAAATGGTGGCGAAAATTATTTTTTTTTGGAGCTTGAAAATATCAACAATAAATTCGTATCTACTATATAAAGCAAACCAACTGAAAATTACTTTTTTTGAAGTTTGAAAATATCAACAATAAATTCGTATCTATTATATAAACCAACTGAAGCAGAATAAAAATATAGTGACGCATTTGAAATTCGTACGTCGCTTGGTAGATCAACTAATTGGAAATTTTCGTGACAGCCATGCCGAAAACAATCCATCAACTTCTGGAACGGCAGAAAGGCTGAACTACTTGTTACACATCATTCAGCGATACAGGAAAGAGTAAAGACTGTGTGATATATTTCAACCGCAATGTCAAAGGTGGAAGAAGAGAATCGGAATACTATTGTGCTACTTGTTCGGCTAAACCGGGCTTGCATATAGGCGACTGCTTCGAAAGATACCGCACCATGCAAGAGTATAAAACTAGTAATGTATAAGTATAGTAAATTACATATGTTTTCTTGGACTTTGACCAAAAATTTTGTTGAATTTGTATAAAGTTTTTATATTATATTATATTAGTTTTTATATTATAAGTTTTTATATTATATATATTATTTGTAAGGGGTTCATTTAAGAATATCTTATTCATCAACAGGGTACCTGAAATGCAATATGATAAAAACCTAAGTAACCACTAAGCATAGAACAAATCTGATGAAGATATTTCATCAATTGCCTTTGTAATAAATTTTTGAAATTGTAAAGAAACTTTATGGACACCCTTTATGGAGTTATGTTAAAGATATCTTGTGTCGAACAAAGATACGGGACTAAAGCAGAGAATCTGCCATTGCCACCATTGATGAGAGTATGCTACAGCGAACATGGCAAGAAATCGAATCTTGAAGTGCCCATATAGAGATGTATTAAATGAGGCAAAAAAAAGAAAAAAAGAACTGGAATATATACGTCTCATTTTGTAATAATTTCCACTTATCTGTCTTTTCATTTGCCTTTGTAATAAATGTTTGAAATTGTAAAGAGACTTTATGAACACCTTGTATTGTTTGAATATGAGTCTTTCGCACCATGGGAACATGTTTCGTCAATGACAATTTCCTCAAGCACGAATATTTTTTTACATTTTGTGTAGTTTTGCATTTTATCGAAAAGTTACTGAGTAGTAATTCAAATCTGTTCCGTGATACGATGGTACGTGGTAAATGAAAATTATACAACCGGCTTCTCGACCAATAATTAACTTCAGCATTTGTTTTTACAAATCCCATCCACAACATCAGTCCCAAGAATTTTTTTATTTCTTCAGGATTAGTTCGTATCCGTTTATGTATCCATAAAGATGAAGTTAATGTAGATTATGTGAGTGAATTAAATAAAAAACACACTGTTAATTAATATGTTTAATATATGTACGATATATTTTATTTTCATTATATCCTACAAAAATGCCTCTTTTTGTTTTCGATTCAAACTTCTTCCTTGTTCCTTCTTTATTTAGTACATATGTACATAAATTGTACATAAGTTGTACGTTTGGCACTCTTTGATACCAGACTTCATATGGAGTTTTTCCATGTACCTGCGATTTTATTCTGTTTCGTGTATATGCAGCAGTACTTACTGCTTCACCCCAAAATCTCAAGTCTAATCTTGCATCTGCCACCATTGTTCTCACAGTTTCGATAATTGTTCGATTGTATCTCTCCATTACTCCGTTGCATTGTGGAGTCATCGGCGGACTTAATTCATGTCCAATACTTTTTTCTTCAACTAGATTTTTTAATGTTTTTCCTAAAAATTCGCCACCATTATCAGATCTTATTCTTTTTTATTTTACCTGAGTTTGATTTTCCTTGATAGTGACCAATCTTTCAATTTCTTCCGCAGCTTCACTTTTTTCATTCAATAATCGTACAAATACCATTCTAGAAAAATCATCTGTTACTGTTAAAATGTAATTTTTGTTATCATGTGTCGATGGTTTAATCGGACCTATCAAATCGGTATCCCACAATTCCATAATTTGTTTCGTTCTTATTCCTTCTAATCTTCGATGAGATTTTTTACATGCCTTCCCTTCTATGCATGATTCGCACTCATTTTTCCAATCGCCGGTCATCCCTAATACCAAGTTCTCTCTCTTCATTTGGTTGATTATTTCTTTATATGCGCGATCCATTCTCTTGTAGCATATATCTTCTTCTATTGATGCTGTTGCAGCTCTCTCATTCGCTAAAAAAGATCTTACATAATACGCATTTTTAATCCTTACCGCAGTCATTTTTATGTCGTTAGGTTCTTTGTATATTAATGCTCCAAATTTATTAAAATTTACATTCTATCCTTAATCTGTCATTTTTGCAACTGAAAGAAAATTTGAGTTTAAATCAATTAATATACATAAAACATTAAAATATATACATAATACATAAAACATTTTTTAGTCGTATATTACTTTCATCGCTAATACCTTTAGATATTAATATTTTATCATTTTTGTCCGCGAGACTGATCTGCCTTTTACTTTCAATCGTATCATTACACATAAATTCATTCTGAGTCATATGACTAGTAGATCCAGAATCTAATAGCCATAAATGATATCTCTCATTCTCACACTCATCCTTTTCTCTCTCATGATTCTCACTCTCATCATGCAGTCCCATTTTTGTTGAAATTTCGTTTACTTTCATTACTGGTTCATCACTGGTCCTCATTGAGATTTCATCTCTTCTTAAGTTTTGTCTTGTATATTTCCCTTGACTTTCCCGTTGAAAATTTCCTGCTCGTCCTCTTTTCGTTGATGGTATATTTTGTTTTGATTTCCAACAATTTGCAGCAATGTGGTTGTAACCTTGACAATTAAAACAGTATTGGTTTCTACTGCATTCCACAGCCATGTGTCCTTTCATTCCGCACTTAAAACAGCAAATGTCATTTTTAGATATTTACTTTTCGTATTAATTCGTAGTGTTTAAATGATCTTCCTTCTACTTTTCTCATTTCTCTTCTTTGTTGTTCCTATTTTAGGGCAAATCTAATATCGTTTATCGATATGTTCTTTTGAATTTCCAAGATTCGAACATTTGAATCGTATTCTGGTCGAAGTCCTCTCGAAATATACATTTTAAATTCAAATTGTTCGATATTTTTTCCTATCTGTATACATTGATTTGCTAACGCTTCTGCTCTGTTTATGAACATATCGACGATTTCATTTTCGACCTCGATTTCATGAGCGACCTCGTCTTTTGTTCTTCGCTTTCAGCCGCCATCTAATTTTATCCTTGTCCATAATTTACCGGCATTTTTTTCACTGCTGTATTTTAATGTTTGGGCCCTACTCATGGTGTTCATCATTACCGATCTTGCTGTGTAATTATCGTCGTCCCAATCATTCCATTCTTTCAGTTTTTTTTCGTATTCCGTATCTCCTTCTACTGGTTTCTCTCTCGGTTTAACATTCATCACCTTTTTCCATAATTTTCTCGAACGTAAAATGCCTTCAATCTTCTCACTCCATAGGAAATAATTTTTGTTGTCGAGTGGTTCGACGGTCGTAACGTTCCATAAATCAGACATGTTAAAAAAAATAATTCACTCGAAGTTGCTCGAAATTTCTATTTTCTTTTTCTTTCTACAACCACGTTCTGCCAATTGTGAGTGAATTAAATAAAAAGCACAGTGTTAATTAATATGTTTAATATATATATATATATATATATATATATATATGTAAATTGAATAACATATATAATAACTATCAACACGAATTCACTTTCTCTCCGATCAATATCACTTCTCATCTCAGACTGAATGAATACTCTTATGCGCGCTTCTGAACAAAAACGCATCACGCAATATACTCGCAATTGTCTCACAATACTCACGCCTTCGCTCGAATCTCACGCATCCTCATGCATACAACATAAAACCAAATCCACAGATTATTTAATTTTTGTTTCGCACATCTATTTGTTTCTAACACAAGCAAATCTATTATTTCGACATCAATGAACAAACCAAACACATTATAGGAATCGATAGTGAGTAAAAGAAAATAATTTTTGCTGACCACTAAATTTACACCATTTGCTAAACTGAATTATACTTTCTTCGGCATGTTTAACTTCGCTTTTTTCCTCAACAATCAGTTCTTATAAAATCTGATCAATATCTATCATATCAGTATCTACGTTACATTCATTATTGCTACTATTGCATCATCAATGTCAGAATCAGAATTTGACGATATAATTCTATTTGTTGAAGCTCAGATAGCTACAAGAGACGAAAAACAGAGATCGAGCATTCGTCATCAAAAAAAACACCGAAACGTTCCAAATTAAGATGTCAGACTTTTTATTGGCACGAAGAAATTATTCGATAAATAACGAATGTTATTGTAGAAGCTAATTGTTTGCCCACTTTTTCATGTTGGTAAAAGGTCGTGACGACCGCTACGATCGTTAGTTGATACTTTTTGTTGTCCTTCCCGATCGACAGGCTTGTTTCGTTTTTAGCATTTCCAGAAACGGTTGACATTGAATCATAACAATGTTCAAATTAACGCGACCTAGACCCGACTAAACGAACAACTCACGCCTTAAATTCATTGGTTGCGACTTGTTAGTCAAAATTAGTCAAAAGCAATGTTTTACAAGAACATTGAAGATAATGTACAATTTTATTTCATCAAAGTATCTAATTATATGTATTTTTATTCCTTATATTTTTGTTTTATTCATTCGTTATTTTTTCTTTATCTTTTGCTTAGAACTAAGGAACACAAATTGCAAAATAATGAAAAAAGTAAACGTCTTGTTGAAAATAAAAATTTTAAAATAAACATCGATTCGTTAACATCGGGAGATAGTGTTTCTTTAAACAATAAATATGAGGAAGAAAGCAATACTCAAAAGAAAAACAAAAGTTCTTAGCATCTCTGGATCTGAAAACGAAATTAATGATTATTCAAAAAATCAAAATCTTGGCAATACAAACATTTAGTGGTCACAAAAGAATTTTTATCCACTAATTCACAAATTTGATAATTTAAATTCGGAAATTAAAACAAAAGAATTTTACATCCAAAATATTGGATTATTTTCATTTGTCCTTTAAAGCAAGTAATGATTGTTCTAATAATAATAACAACGACGAACGAAATGTATTGTTTTTTCACAGTTACATTACTGGTGACAAGAAATAAAAAATTACGTTATTCTGAATATCTACCGATAAACTTTTAAAAAAAGTAGATAAGATAAATATTTTATGTTGTTACAAAATACATGTTTTAGCATCAATATTAAGGTAACAATATATTTTTAGTATTTTTTTCTATATTTTAGTAACAATAAATAAAAAAGACTGATATTTCGTAAATCTTATGTAGCTAGCTTTTATCCATTCCGAAATTTGTGTGTGGATGAAAGCCTTTTATTATATGTATAAAAGCAAACTGTCCTTTAAATAATATATTTCTTCCAAATGGAATAAATTTGGAACTAAAACTTTTGTCTTATCTGATTGTAAAGTTTATACAAGACATAATACTATATTCTGCCGAAACAGTAAAAAACGAAGAAAATAAAAGACGGAAAACATCGTCCTCTCACTTCTAAGGTCTTGTTTAGAAAAAAAAAGCATTCTTAATACGTTGGGACACTGTATAAGTTTAATTTACTACATACAAATATTAACAACAGGCTCTTAGCTTGTAGATAAGGCTCAATATAAATAATACAGGTCAGACTCGTGGTTAATTTTCGCCGGTGTTCTGCCTCAGTTACGTGTTATTCTTGGCCGCATTCGCACGTTCAAATATATACTCTTAAATATATTGGAAATATACACCTATAAAATGCCTTCAAAAAGAAAATTTAACGTTGATGAAGATAGTAAAAGTTGTGCTAACATTGCAAATAATGATTTGATAGATATTTTTAATAGTAATAGAGACAGTAGTGATATTTTATCTCCTATACGAAAACGTTGTAAGCGACTGGTTATTGAAGATTACCACCGACGATGAAGACCACATTAATCAATTATCAGAGCAATAGATTTGGAAAAGAAAGATAATAAACAAAAATCTGGAATTATATGGAAATTCCTGGCATAAAAGTGGTGGTTTGTATCAGTTAGGTGCAAAAAAAGAAAAAAAGAATTAAACATGTTTAATATAATATTTGATAATAAAAAAATGGTTCTGGAAAAATATTGTAACGAAGACGAATCGGTACGCAGAACAAATAATAAAAATAAAAGACGAAAAATCGACGAAACTTGGTTGTCTGTAGATTGTAATGAAATAAAAATATATTTTACATGTATAATAACGGCTCAAGTTAAGAAACCAACAATTCAAATGAATTGGTGTAAGAGGGCCGTTATAGAAACGCCAACATTTAAAAAACGATACTATTGAAAAGATTTCTACAAATAACTAGATTTTTGCATTTTGCAAGTAACAATACTATCGACAATACAGATAAATTACGCGAAATAAAACCTGCAACAAATTTTTTTTTAATCAAAAATTTAAAAACGTGTACACAATGGAAGAAGACATTGCCATCGATGAGTCACTAATGAAATATAAAGAACAAACATTTTACAAACAATTTAATCCATCGAAAAGAGCGAGATTCAGTATTAAATTTTATAAATTATTTGAATCAGAATCGGGTTATTGCTGTGACTTTAAACTATACACCGGTAGTGATAAAATAAATTCTAATGACAGTATATCTGAAAGTGTTGTCAAAGAGCTATCACAGTCAATGTTACATAAAGGACATACTTTATACTTGGACAATTGGTACTGTCACCAAAACTGTTTACAATTTTAGTTAATAATAAAATAAACGTGCCGGTTGGATCAAGAAATTGCTCCAAAACACGCAATTCGGCTAGGAAATAGCTTTAGCTATAATTTCTTTCGAGACGGGGACATGACAACATTTTTGGTGGCAGTGATGGGATCTGTAACCATCGCGGTGAGGTCTGTGTGACTGTGTGTGTCTATGAAATGAAAAAGATGCCCGAGATCACCCATCCGACGCTTACCGATTCTAACGATTCTGCCATCGTGCCCCTTCGACGTCCACGTACCATTCAGGTAGTGAGCACACAGAGCGCAATTCGTGTCAGGAGATGTGATGAGATTCCACTGCAGGTATTGGACATATTTGTCTTGGGCTATCATCAACTCCAAAACTCCGGCATTCCGCCAGAAGAGGTGGTTTGTTAGTGTATATTCAAGTATTTCAAGCAATAATTGGTAAGTTCATTTCAGCATGATTTAAGCACACGATTTAACACTAACCGTACTGGCACTTCATATCAGAGTTGGAGAAATATTTTATTCGAACAACGAACAAATCTGTCAAATTTATTCGTAAATAATTAATAACGATTTTATTCGAGGAAAATTATTCGTTACTTATAACGATTTTATTCAAACATGACTTTATTCGTTATACGAAGTTCAATGATAAGTAAATGTAGCCGTATACCGAATTGATTATTTCGAAGTTTTACTGGAAACGGCTTTACAGCCTTTTATTTGCAGCCTCAGTTGGGCATTATTTGAATAAAATTTTATTCGAAATGTTATTCGAAGAATTTATTCGAAATGTTATACGAATGAAATTTTATTCGAAATATTATACGAATAAAATTTTATTTGCATGCTCAATTCTGCTTCATATACCTATTCTTACCGTAACAAGTCATTGATGAATTTTGATGAATTTTCCTCAGAGGAAACCAAAAAAAAAAAGAAAAAAAACAGAAATTGAGAAATTGATTAATCAGATAATATAAGAATTTACATAAAGTTAGGCGAACAAAAGAAATAACAACGAATGTACAATTTGAAATTTTATTTTGAAACCGATCATTTGACCGGGCCTGGTACGGTTAGTGTTAAAAAAAAAACAGCGGGGATGGGTAACAGTCGCCGTGGTTTTTTCGCATTTTTTTGCAAGTAACGCGGTATTCACTACTTGAAGACAAAGAACAATTATTTTAATGGACAATTATATTTGGTGGTAACGATCTTGTATTACATGTTATTTATACAAAACGTGAAATTAAAAATATATAACAATTATTTTTTGTAGTTTTGTGCAAAAGAGATATGTAATAGATATTGGAGATAACATTAAAAATAATTAAAGATAAATAACATAACTCAAACGTGAAATTAAAAATTAACAATGTATTTTAATCAGTTTATGTAGTGGCACATTACAATACTGGCAAATATATCGCGTATAACCACTTGTTTTTGTTAGCGGAGCATACTCTACATTTCCAGTGAAGATATCTTTTTTTTTTGCCACTCATTACAATTGGTACAAGTTTATGTTTTTTGAAATTTTGCGATAGTCTTCCTTGTTGCTCATATTTCTTTGGCCTTGTTTTTTCCATCGTGGTCGGAGGTTCTGCCTCTTCGGTGCCTAAATCTTGAATTTCGTGCCCTTCTATCAATGCTATTGCAACGTCAAGCAAAAATTTTTTATATGTTGTTTTATTATTATTTAATAATATTCTGGCTATATATTTTCGGTTGACTAGTAATCATATATATTATCTTTACGTGTCTGTCCCATCAAGATAATTAAACCCAGAAACTTTTTCATTTCTCTTACTGTCACATCAACCCATTTCACTGAGTTAAATTATTTGTATTTGTTTAAAATCTGAGAGCGATATCTATTAGTTTCTATTATTAATAATTCAAATAAATCGTTGCCAAGGAACAATTGCATTATTTCCAATATTTTTTCCTGATCATGTGGTATTATGTTTACGCTTGAAGTTCGCTCGTATGCTTTTAGCACAAGTTCCACATCATTTTCTGACCAATCATCGACGCGATTGACAATAATGTCTTCATCCATGTCACAGTCAGAACTAACTATATCATCCTCCGAATCGTTCAAAAGTATTCGACGATTATTTTTACGTAACAACAATACTATCATTTTCGCGAAACTCATTATCACGTGAACATTGCAGTCTTCAGAACAGTCTGACGCTGTATCCATGGACAGTTCAATCAAGCTTCATTGTTACATTCGGACAACGGTATTTTATACTTTTCTACGCTATACATTAACATATTATATACCTAACACTTTTTTATATCTTTCTACGCTATACATTGACGTATTATAGAATAATATAACAAGTTATGCAATATTCTAACTGATTATGCTATATTATATGCTATTACGACATATTATACCATTACACGATACTACAACATTCCATACAGTATTGTGTCATATTAAACATATTAGTTCGTAGTATACAATTCTATACCACACTACCACATATATGACTATATTATACCACACTATACCATGTTATACAATATACCATATTATAATGTAACATATTATAAATGTACAGAATCCATTCCAAACCACAATATCTTATATAAAGCATTTATCATATACATTAATATAACAAATTATGCAATAGTGTAACTTATGCCAAATTACAATATATTAGGATATATTATACCATATCACACGGAACTACACCATTCTATACAGTATTATGGCATACTATACATATTGTAGTATACAATTCTATGCCATACTTCAGCATATATGATTATTCTATACCATACTATACCATGCCGTATCATACAATATAATAACATATTATATCCATATAATAACCGTATTATAACGAAATATACCGTACAGGAACGTTCCAAAGCTTACTATGCTATATATTTAACATGTTATACAGTAATATAACAAATTATGCAATATTATATCATATAAACTTTTTTCAATAACTTTAACTCCATTTTATTTAACAGATCTTATTAAAAAATGTTTTTATAAAAGCAGAAAAAGTATTCAATGAATTGCGAACAACTTCAAATCAAGACTGACAAGATCTGTCTATCAGAATCTGTCTATCATAGTGCTTATATTTCACTAATTCTCTCTTATGGCGTACAAAACTGGAATAACACTCGTCGACAGCACACGACTCATCCATTCGCTCACTTTACTCTACACACATACGTACACATTGTTTCCCGAAATACGTAACGAGATGTCGCGATTATGATTAGCTATTGATACACACTTGTCGGTAAGTTGTGATATCTACATTCATATCCTAAATCCGAGATCACATACGAAGATGTAACCATTCCCTTCATCGATAGCAGGTTTCATTCGCGTACATACAATCGTATTCGTTCATCGACAAGAGTAACATATACACTTATACTCTAAGCTAAAAAGTTTGACAATATGATTGTTTCTAATAATGTAAGATGTCGCGATTTGTAGCTTTAGAGTTTTAACACTGTCTTTAATGTGACCTACGTTCCTGTCTGATAAAATTATGCTGTGAAGTTGGATAAAGAGTAAAACAATACTTTGGTTCGACACACACTTTATAATTAACTGTTGTTTCCAGTGGTTTAAGGTAGAGAAGAAAATGTTTAAAACTCAGACATAATTTGAAGTATACTATTCGCACTGATCGGTTTACATACATTGTATATAAGCAGCTTGCTTGCTTGCTAAGGAATAAAATGAACGAGGAACGTGTCCAGCAAACGAAGCTACTAATACACCACGTCATAATTACTTATTGATTAGTTACTCTAAGAGATGTCGCGATTAGACCAATTACATGTTTCTACATTAACCGATTAGTTTTTTTTTTTTGCAACGAAGACAACTGTGTTATGTTCGTGGTCTGCTCGTATACCTACAACGTATTTGGGGCAAATGAGTTACACTTATATCTAAGCTAGGAAGGTTTAAAAACATGATTGTTTCTAGCAATGTAAGATATCGCGATTTGTAGTTTTAGAGTTTTCACACTGTTAATGTCAAGATGTCACGGAAGCCAGGACATTGATATTCCTGCTCCGAAGATTGCCAGTCTATGTAGTAAATTAATGGGTGGATCTCAATCAGAATCGAATGTACGTGTCAGTTCAGTTGCGATCTAAAGATTGCACCCTGATACGCATTTCATCTGAACATTATCCGGTTATTGCATCGTCGCCCGGCGAGCCATTAACATTCTAACACATTTTCTGTGTTTTTGGTGATATACAAAGTCTATTTAACAAAACAGAGGGGAGAAAGTGGAATATAACACATTACTAATAGTAAAATTTATTAAAAAAAAAACAGTTAGAAATGTGAGAATTTTCAAAGTATAATGCGAAACAGAGTTTACATTATAATCTGTATATATATTTCGTTTCTTTTCTTCTTTTTTCTTTTGCGTCTCTTTTCGAAGAGTAAATGACGCAAATTCTATGGATTGATGCAAAAGTTCGTTCCGTTTTTTGAGAAAAATTTGAACAAAAATTTTGTTTACTAAAAGTTACATTTAATTAATATAGCATGTGCCGTTCTGTTCAATGACTCGATGTTTCTTCATCTCTCCGATAGCTGCATAATTCCGCACTCATAGAAGTTCTGAGGTTTCTAGCTTTTAGGGATGTTTGGTTGTGAGGATAGTGGTTGGTATAATTTAAGTAGACACTGATATGGTATATATATATATATATATATATATATATATATATATATATAACGTTTATTCGGTCAGACATATACCAAGACGCGAAGGACGCGGAAGACGCGGTGAACATATAGTTACTGGCTGATGCCCATGTCGCGAGCCTATCCGTGCGTCACTTGCCCAAATTCTAACTTGAACTTTTTACTTGAACTTTCACGGTCCACTCAAAAACTGAAAACTCGTTACTTTTCTCGCTACGAGGAAAACTTCCCCGTTCCGGACATTCCTAATTGGCCGAATCGTTTTCGAGCTTTAGCCAATTAGGTCACGAAATTGCCCCGCCTATTCCTTGCGTTCGTGACGCGCTTTTCCCGAGAGTGGGGCTGCAATTTCGCCGGGACCGATTTCCCAAAATTGTGGCGGTGTAGCAGGGTTTTCTCTGGGCTTCACTTTCTCCAAGAGATTTCCAGATGTCGATCTGGGTGGCCCTTTCCTGGAATCCTAGAGTTTACGACGCTTCGCAGAGATGCTATTGTGGCTGAATTTCTAAAAAGTGCGGACGTCTGGTCTTACGCACTATAAAAACTAAACTTGGCTTTCGCAATTCAATAGCACAGACGCCACGTGAGTCGTAAATTCTCTTAACTTCTTGTCTGAGAAAACGTCTTTTCTCCGACATCTGCTAGCTAAAGAACTGATCCAAGTGATTTTTCCAGTCTTGCAAGGAAATAAAGTTTTCACTATCTAAGCTGTTTTGAACCTGAATAAATAAATGGTAGGAAGGCGCAAGATTTGAAGAATACGGTGGATAGACCAAAATATCCTAGCCAAGTTGTAAAAGTTTGGGGCCAAAAACATGGTCCAGTATTGTTATGCTGGAAAACAATGCCCTTTGATTAATTCAGGCTTCTGATTGATTGCTCGCTTTAATTCACTTAATCATGAATAGTATTTTTCCGAATTAATGATATGATTTTTAAGTAACAATTCATAATAAACGATCGAGTTAAATCACTTTAAAAACTGGCTTTTGGTTAGATTGGGTCCTCTTGAGACAGATATCGAGAAATCCGGTTCGCCAGGATTCTTTCGAATAATTTGCCACCTCATTGAGCCCCGTAGGAAGAGAGCGAGTCCGAGTCCTGACTTTGGGACTAGAACTAATTTGATCCTCTTACAGCTCGCTGGGATCCTATCAGCGTCGTTGAAGAGACGTCTGAATCAAGCGCTCGAACAGCTAAGGAAAGCGTCCGGTTCCGGTACGGTATTGCGCTTCGACATCGTCCTCATTCATTCCGCCAGCTACTTCTCGGTAACGAATGAAGATATTTGGACTAGTTATTATTTTGCTACTTATTACCGTCCCCCCTGCGTTCTTTTGTTTTTATCTTTTATCAATGTCATCTATAAACACGTTAAACAGAATTGGACTTAGCGGGCAGCCTTGCTTCACTGTTCTTTTATATACACCCTTTATCATCCTCCACATTCTACCTTGCAGCCCTGTATTAGCCAATTTCTTGAGTAGTAATTCTCTATTTGTTTTATCGAAAGCCGCTTTCAAATTCACAAATACTACATGCAGTTTTCCCCTTCGTCTTTTCAACTTGTTATTTATCAATGCATTCAGGACAAAAATGTGGTCTCTTGTTCCACGTCTCTTTCCGCGGAAACCTGCCTGGTTTTCTTTCAATTTCTTTTTCCCCTCTAACCATCTCCTAAGTCTTTTATTAAGCGTTGCTAAGATTTTGTAGCCTAGATTTAGCAGAGACACCCCTCGGTAATTTTCCACCTCTCCCTCGTCTCCTACTTTAAATATAGGGCAAATTATTGCTTTTTCCTAATCATTAAGTATCGTACCAGACTTCCATATTTTATTTAGGATACCTATTCACTCCTGCTGAAGCCTCCCCGGCATTTCTTTAAAAGTGTCGGATTTTTACCGACTAAAAATCACTACGATGGCTTGCTTCATACCGAAGTATATAGGTATTTCTGGGACCGATAATTTCTCCGGAAATAATTACCTCGTTGGCTCCTTCTGGAAGGGGAGGGGGGTTAATTCGTTCCTTGGAGTATGACGTCCGGCCAGGTGACTCCGTAGCCATTACGAAGACACCGCTACTCTGGGTCTACCTAGGTCCCTCCACCATTCTTGTAGACCCAGGTGAGATTAAGACTTGGTGATTAGATTCTTTATTTCAGGGTATCCAGATGCCTTGTGACTAAGTGGTGTTGTTGAGTCTTTGTTGGCGACGAGTTCTGGTCCTTATCTCTCGCCTGGCTTTTCTAGATAATGTGGCTTTCTTGCGTTCCATCTCCTTTGTCTCCTTAATTTTGAGAACTTCATCGCAAAATAAGGAGACAGCGGACCTTTCGAGGTCATTCCCGATTAAAGTCTTGACTAGAGCTTCCGACAATATTAAAGGTCCAACGCAGTGTTGCAGGGTTAGCCTCTGTTGCTCGAATGACGGGCAGCTCTCCAGCGTATGTTGGGGATAGTTAAGGGCAGCCCCGTATTCGTGGCATCCCGGATGTTCTTCGGCACCAATCCGATGCAGGTATTCTCCGAAGCATCCGTGTCCGGAGAGCACCTGAGTTATCCTGTAAGATAAGGTCAGCGTGCCTTTTGCTAACCATGAATCCCACAGTGGAAGGAGCTTCTTGACTCCTCGCTTGTGAGCAGAACTGGATGCTTCTAACTCTGCCTTCCTCGAGTGGCTGGCCCTTTTTAGTGCTAAGTCCCTCAGCTGTTTTATCAAAGCCTTGGAGGTCTCGTGGCCGCTCATGCGAAGATGCCTAGCCAGATAGTAGGTTTCTGCATCTGCGTTGGCAACCATATCATACGGAATCGTACCTGCCAAAGTTAATGCAGCGTCGTATGATATAGTGCGATAACCTCGTATGATTCTGATTGCCATTCGCCTTTGAATCCGCTTCAGGATCCTCTTGCTGTGGTCGGTAAGGTGGCTAGATCAGATGGGAGATCCATAGAGGATCATGGAGTTGATGACGCCGGTGTATAGTTGTCTGACTTTAGTATTGGGTCCTCCGATATTCGGTAGAGATGCCGCGACACCTTCGACTTTTGGAGTCAGCCTGTCGAAGTGCCTGTCGAACGATAGGCGTCCGTCGAGGATTAAGCCAAGGTACCTTAGCTCCTCTCGGACTTGAATTCTCTCGCCTTGGACCGCCAGCCATGTGAGAGGAGGCTTTCTGGAACGCGGCAAGCCGTGTATCCAGAGGACTTCTGTCTTTTGTGCGGCAACTTTGAGACCCAAGTCTTGAATTTTCAAGGTAATAGCTGCTACCGCAACCTTTGCTAATCTCAAGGTTCGTGTCCATTGTTTGCTCGCGGCGATGATTAGTGTGTCGTCCGCGTAGCAGATGACCTGTATTCCAGTGGGCAGCGCTGCTTCAAGGACCTTGTTGTATCCAAGGTTCCACAGAATCGGGCCGAGAACTGATCCTTCGTGTCATGCTTCTGGAAGCAATGGAGCTGTACTATAGACCTGTCCGAGAGGTAGCTACGAATTATTCCCCTGATGTACGGGGGAAGACCATGTCTAGGGAGGGCCCTTAAGATACTGCTCCAGGGGAGGGAGTTGAAGGCGTTGACTATATCCAATGATATGGCCAACGCTAGAACTCCCTGTGGCCTACCCTATCCGTACTCTATTACCTTTATTTCATTCTTCTCTCGTACTCTCTTTTATCCTCGCTTGAATCCTCCTTTCCTCCTTTGTGAGGTCATCTATGAATATTTGCGTTCCTCTCAATATGTCTTCTTTTTCTCCATTATTGCTCTCTTTTCCTTGAAATCCGATAGTCTTACCAGTACTCCATTATTGTTCCGGCTCATATCTATCTTCGCCGCCAATTCATTCTTCTCTTGAATTTTCAGTTTCTCGTCTAAAACCTCTACCCTCTTATTCACATACCCCATTCTGTTTGTAGCCCCCTAATTATAATATTGCTGCTCTTCTCTTTCCTTTCCTTCAGCTCTAAAATTCTTTTAATCTCTTTTCTTTCCCTGATGCCTCCTCTTCCTACCCCTTCCTTGTGTTCAACCGATTCTAGTCTTTTCTCTATTTCCTTTTTCCATTCCTGCCTCCCTTCTTCCTCTACTTTTTCTTCCAACACATTTAAATTCCTGTGTATTTTTGTTTCTTCCTGTTCCCACTTCTCTTCTTCTTAACACAGCTCCTTTTTCAGCTCTTCTATTTCTTCTCTAAATATTTCTTTACAGCATAACATCAGTTTTCTAATCTCGGACATTATTTCCCATTTCGTTGGTTCTGTATGCTAAACAATATTCTTTCTTTCTTACCCAGCAGGTCCTCCGCATGCGACTCGATAGTTACACTCTCTTTCTCGTCTTCGCTGCTATCATTTTCTGTCACTCGCGGACTTGTTCCTATTCCTCTGTTCCTCCCCTCATTTTTTCTATTTTGTTCCGACTTGTTTTCCTGTACACTTCTTCCTTAGAATCTCTCTAGCCTGGCGCTTCTCTTTTTCAATTTGTAGTTTTCTTCACGATTTAATCAGTCCGAGTCCGAGTTGTTTTAGGTTGGCTGAGAGTGTGGAGACTGTTGATTCTATGTTGGTGATAGTTGAGTTTAGGGTGTCTGCGGCTGGGTAAACAGCGATGTCGTCTGCATATTGTAGACTGTGGGAGGGATGTTGTTTGTAATATCTGCGACGTATATGGAAAAGAGTATAGGGCTGAGCACGGCGCCTTGTGCTACTCCTTTGTAGTCGTGTATGGTGCTGTATGTTACCGTTTGCGTGTGGGATGTAAAGCGTCTGTTCACGCTACTGATGTCCTCGCTGCGGAAACAGCAGCTCACGCTGATTGCCGGAACAATCGCTGAAAGGGAGTATGATCGTTCCAGACTCCCGAATGGGAGCACGATCGAGAACTCTCTGAGTTCACCAAGAAGTCCCGTGGATGGTGCTGCGCACGCTTGTAGTCCGATTTCACTTGCTCGTGCTGGGCACGCTGATCGTCTCGCTTGCTGGAGACGATCTCCGGAGCACCTGGCACTTGAGTATGAATTCTCGACAGAAAATTCCTAGTCCGTTGCTGACGCAAGTTCTTTCCTAACTCAGAGAGAAAGCGTTATGTTTTGAAATTTGCTTGTTGTCTGACCGTGATCACCCAAGAGAGAGAACTTGCACTTTTCACACTGTTTTGCTGTTTTGCCGAAGTAACTTCGAGGATTGTTCGAAACTGAGCGATGCTCTTGCTTGTGCTCCTTTTCCCGAATTTGGAACTCAAGGCGACAGTCTAGCGCCACGTTGCGTTCCACGCATAGGCCAGCCGAAGACATGCCGTACTTCGGTACTTGCAATTCGTCTCAGTAGACGAAATCCAGAGACCAGGAAGGTTCGGATGGTCCTGCATGATGCGTTAATTTACGACACTCCGAGTGTCGAGGAATACCTAGAATCCGCTTCTCTCAAGGATTTCCTCTATGATACTCTGGATATCGAGAAATGCTTAGAATCAGCTCTTCTTAGAGAAAGAATTTGTTGTTTTTTCGAAAGCCAAGCGACTGGAGTTCTGAGAATTCCACTTGAGACATCCGTTGGTTACAGAAAACGAAAAGTGAAAGCGTGAGAGCGAAAGTTGGCTCTTTCATTACCTGTACTTTTTAAACAACTGGAGAGTTCCGTTATTAATGCTTCCAATATTAGGAGATTTCTATCTAATAGTTCGTTATTTTTGGCTTGTCTTAGATCTTCTGATTGTGTCGCTAATCGCTCGGTTAGTTGTTGGAAGTGATTATCTCGAAGGATATGTTTGAACATTGCTGTTTGGATTTGGACAATATGTGTCAATTTATTTTGGTCATTAAAGAGTAACGAAGAGAGTTTTTGATATTGAACCGATGATGTTAAGTAGTCCTCGTTTGGTTCTGGCGTGAGTTATAGTCTTTAGTTTGTTGACAGATCGTTCCAGATTTTTCATTCGCACGGTTATAATGTTGAACGCTGTGTCGGTGCAGCTATGCTTCCAACAGTGTTTGACAACGGGAGCATAAAGACTTTGAATGATTTTTGCGTCTTGGTATAGTAGTCATTGGTTTTAAATACTATAGTGATTTTGATTTCTCGGTGATACACGAAAGCTTTTCCAATGGTTTCAGTTAATATCTTTTCGTATTCTATTGATTTTATGGTTAGACTCGTGGTTATTGTGATGAGTCCCAGGATTGACGTAACAAATCCGTAGGACTTCATTTCCGAATTTCGCACAGAGTATCTTGTATGATTGAGGTGATATCTCCTCCTTGATTATCGCGAACTTTGCAAACAGAATGTTACGTGATTTAATTAGTGTTCGTTGTTTCCTAATTTAACCCTTTGCGGTCGTATTAAATTCAGATATGGATGTCATACTGGGCAGAATTAATTTCCGTTGAAAGAGCAGTGATACATAAAATGCAAGATTACTAAGGATAAACAAGATTTATTAATTCTTTTGTGAACTTTAGATATATGTTTACACAATGTGTTTTAATGTAATGTTTTTATGTAAAAATTATATTTTATAATTCTCCATCGTGTGGTATCTTTCAAAGCAGTCTCCAACATGCAGTTCTGGTTTTCGATTACATGTATCGCAAAAATAATTGTTTGGCGTCTGCCGCCCTTGATCTTTCTGTTTGAATTTACAGAACAATCTGTACTGTTTACATCTTCACAGTGCCGCAATATATGTAATTTGCCATTAAGCCTTTCCTCTTTATCTGAGACTGATGGTCTTCCTGGTTTTGAAGATGTTCCATCACGAAAATCACCTACAAGTTGTTCCACCAATTTTCAGACAAACATAAAATGTGATACAGGCGTCCTGTTCTCTCTTCTAGCTGATACCTTATATAAGATGTATTGTAGCTATTGCACAAACCTCTAGTCCCCAGAAAAAAATTTTTCTCCACCATTTGCAAGATTTTCTCATAAAACAATATGAACTTGTTAATTGGTCAGCCTTATCGACACCTCCCATATTCATATTGTAATTTATAATAACATTTGGTTTGCTAATGTTGACAGTGCGACCTTCTTTCACACTTCTTTCTATAGTTTTCGTGCTCGAGGTATCGTAGCTGCTTGGTATGGTGACTATTCTTTTATCTTTCCACGCTAATAATAGAGTATCACCCGATCGATAGGCAGCAACAGTATTATTTTTTGTTACACCTGGTTTTTTAATCACAGCTGGTATATATTTTCTATTTGTTCTAAGTGTATCAGTTAAAAAGCAGCTTAGTTTTAAAAGCTCCTGCGCTAATGCGATCCCTGGAAAATATCTGTCTGTAAAGATATGATATCCTTTGCCTCAGGATTTGCGGTCAAGAGCTTGTGATATAATTCTAGAACAATCCTTGAACTGACAGGGAGGTCCGGACGGATGAGACATTCTGTACTAACGCTTCTATAGTAGGGAAGCATAGCATATGTATCCTGTACGTGCGTCTGATAATACATAAATACGAATTTTCCATTTGGTGGGCTTTTTAGGATTGTACGTTATAAAACTAATTTTGCCCTTAAATTTGATAACAGATTCAATTGATATTTCTCTATCCGGTGTAAAATGTTCTTGGAAATTACCATCAATATAATCGATAAAATTGCTCACTTTTTGGATTCTCGTCGTTATATTTGAATTTCTGGAAACTTTTTCATTCAAATGTAACATCGAAAATATTTGAAGAAATCTTTCCGTTCGAAATATATTTCTAAAAAATGGTATGTTTCCAACATGTTCCTTAGTCCAATAATATTTCATATTAGGAACTGGTATAATACCCATGTTAAGAATTACACTCAAAAAAGCTCTTAGCTCTTCTTTCGTCACATCGATCCAGTTATTCCATGTTGATCGATCAGATAAGCTCTGCTGTTCTATTTTATTTTTGGCATATTTATTTGTTTCTAATACAATTGTTTCAAGCAATGTATCTGTGAAAAAGAGTTTGAAAAAGTCGATAGGTTCCGTGCAATGAATAGGTACATTAGGTCCAACAGTCTTAGATCCCGTTGAAAAATTAGTTTTTGATTGTGGCTGATCTCTTTGCGTAACGTCTCTCCAAATAATTGGCCGACTCGATTTTGCTTTAGCCAAAAGGTTTTCACAAAATTGCGCCGCCTACTCCTTGCGTTCGTGACGCTCTTCTCCTGAGAGTGGGGCTACAATTTCGCCGAGGCCGATTTCCCAGAATTGTGACGATGTAGCAGGGTCTCCTCTGGGCCTCACTTTCTTCAAGTGTTTTCCAGATGACGATCTGGGTGGCCCTTAGGAATCCTAGAGTTTACGACGCTTCGCAGAGATGCTGTTGTGGCCGAATTTCTAAACACTATAAGTGCGGACGTCTGGCCTTACGCACTGTAAAAACTAAACTTGGCCTTCGCAATTGAATAGCACAGGCGCCACGTGAGTCGTAAATTCTCCTAACTTCTTGTCTGAGAAAACGTCTTCTCTCCGACACTGCTAGCCGCTACAGTTCGTTATTTTTGGCTTGTCTTAGATCTTCTGATTGAGTCGCTAATCGCTCGGTTAGTTGTTGGTTTATCTCGAAGGATATGTTTGAACATTGCTGTTTGGTTTTGAACAATGTGTGTCAATTTATTTTAATCATTAAAGAGCTTATCGATGTTTCCATTAATTAAATTCAGGTCGGCATCGTCAAGCATGCCGAAGAGAGTTTTTGATATTGAACCGATGATGTTGAGTAGTCCTCGTTTGGATCTGGCGTGAGTTATAGTTTTTAGTTTGTTGACAGATCGTTCCAGATTTTTCATTCGCGGTTATAATGTTGAACGCTGTGTCGGTGCAGCTATGCTTCCAACAGTGTTTGACAACGGGAGCATAAAGTCTTTGAATGATTTTTGCGTCTTGGTATAGTTCATTGGTTTTAAATACTATAGTGATTTTGATTTCTCGGTGATACACGAAAGCTTTTCCAATCGTTTCAGTTAATATCTTTTCGTATCCTATTGATTTTATGGTTAGACTCGTGGTTATTGTGATGAGTCCCAGGATTGACGTAACAAATCCGTAGGACTTCATTTCCGAATTTCGCACAGAGTATCTTGTATGATTGAGGTGATATCTCCTCCTTGATTATCGCGAACTTTGCAAACAGAATGTTACGTGATTTAATTAGTGTTCGTTGTTTCCTAATTTAACCCTTTGCGGTCGTATTAAATTCAGATATGGATGTCATACTGGGCAGAATTAATTTCCGTTGAAAGAGCAGTGATACATAAAATGCAAGATTACTAAGGATAAACAAGATTTATTAATTCTTTTGTGAACTTTAGATATATGTTTACACAATGTGTTTTAATGTAATGTTTTTATGTAAAAATTATATTTTATAATTCTCCATCGTGTGGTATCTTTCAAAGCAGTCTCCAACATGCAGTTCTGGTTTTCGATTACATGTATCGCAAAAATAATTGTTTGGCGTCTGCCGCCCTTGATCTTTCTGTTTGAATTTACAGAACAATCTGTACTGTTTACATCTTCACAGTGCCGCAATATATGTAATTTGCCATTAAGCCTTTCCTCTTTATCTGAGACTGATGGTCTTCCTGGTTTTGAAGATGTTCCATCACGAAAATCACCTACAAGTTGTTCCACCAATTTTCAGACAAACATAAAATGTGATACAGGCGTCCTGTTCTCTCTTCTAGCTGACACCTTATATAAGATGTATTGTAGCTATTGATTGCACAACCTCTAATCTCCAGAAAAAAATTTCTCCACCATTTGCGATTTTCTCATAAAAGTGTAATGTACGACTAATCCGTGCTAGAATATTTTCTCGCTCCAATAGATGGCGGTATTATTATGTCTCTGACACGTTGCGTTGTACATTCCTCACTGTTTCGAAAATCATCATACCATGAAAAACTATTAATAACTATTATTTTTATGTAAAATTTATTGTTAGTTTTGTCTATATTTATCTAAACAGTGCGACTATAAGTATTTTTTACATTTAATATATTCGAAATCTCCATAGAAATGATTTCAAGTAATAAGTAAAAAATGCAGATCGTTTAGAACGTAATGAGTCCAATTAATTTTCAGTGCAAGAGGTTAATTTTATAACTTAAAATAAAATAAAATACAATTTTATTAACACGATGAGTGGCAATCATTTTGCCGATTCGGAATCCAGCGTGGAAATAGTGAAGAAGTCGAAAGCGTCTTATTCGATTAAAACGATATGTTGGAGCGCGTAGAGCAGTGTGGCTTTATAATAATCACTTAGGAATAAGAATTTTATTCAGCGGACTCTTATTACAAAGATGAACTCACTTGACAATACGTTCGAGCTGCTTATATAAATAGTACACATACACGTCACATACAGTAGTATCACATACATATTGTACACTTAACCGATACAAGATATCGCGATTATAATAGATCTATAAGGTAGATCTAACACGATATTTGGATAAATAGAAGAGGACTTTGTTTGGAACAAAGAAAACCGTACACCGAAGTACACAATCATTTCTCCGCTATAAGTGGTGCAATTATCAACATGGAAGGTATGCTTAGGAGAGAAGTTTTTGAGTTGCTCTTCAACGACGAATTAGTTCAAATAATTATATTGAAGACAAACAAATACGGAGCTACAAACAGAAACTTTATAAAAATTACAGAAGATGAACTAAAAGTATATATAGCGTTAAATATTTTAATAAGTATAATTCAAAAATTTACTGAACAAAATTATTGGAGTATAGATATTGGAGTATAGACACCATATTTCAAGAACATTATGCCGTGCAGAAGATCCCTGAATATTCCTGCAAATCTACATTTTGCCAGCAATAATAATAATTCTAACGATCCATTGATAAGAATTAGAAAAGTTTCCAATATAATCAGAGAAAATTTCATACGTATGTGTAAATCGTATAAAAATATTCTTTATTGAGTCATTAATGCAACGTAAGAAGCCGTTTGCATTACATACAATTTATTTGTACCAAACGAACAAGATTGGTATCAGATTTTATAAATTATGTGATTCTCAAACAAAATATATACATAACGTCAAAATGTACATTGAGAAAGACAAGACTGATTCTAAATCTATTGATAGAAATGTCGCAATGAATTTAAAGAAAGAGAGTGAACTATTGCATCAAGGGTGCTGTCTTTATATAGATAACTGATACAGTTCACTGACTTTATATGTGAACTGTATAATATGCAAACAAGTGTTTGTAGTACAGCAAGAGTGAATAGAAAAAATAACTAAAAAACTAAAATCCGTTAGATTAGAAAGAAGGGAAAAGCTACTACATTTTCAACAGAAGATATAGCTGCAGTAAAATAGAAAGATAAGAAAGATGTGGTTTTATTAACAGCAATGCATTTTTTAGATTTTTCTGAGACGGAAAAAGTAAACCGATACAGTGAAGAAAAAATTTTGAAACCAACAGCAATAATAGCAATTGATTCTCTAGAGGCTTGCAAAATGCATGTATATGCATTTTTTTGCCGAAAAGGATAATTCTGAATGCAGGGAATTATGTAATTGTCCACAAGATGGAAAAAAGTCATAAAAAATAATGGACAATATATTACTGAATAAAATTTTCGTTATTTACGAAAAGATGTCGATTATTTTATATTCAAAAATGCTACATTATTTATGAGACAGCTCAATATATCCTCGAAATTTTACGAAAATTGAGGGTCAGGATTAAAAACTATTGAGATTTTTATGTTTTACTACTGTAAGATTGGCAGTGGAATCTACGCGAGACTTACAGGCATCAGACAAAAGAATCTTGATCAATGTTCAATCCTGGTGAAACAATAATAGCAGAAAAATATTGTCAGGAAATTAAGCAAAAAAAAATGCATGAAAAGCTACATCATTTACGGTCAGAATTAGTCAAGCGAAGAGAATTAATTCTTATTCGTAACAACGCTTGAACACGTTTCTTCTTCTGACTTTAAAAAAATTATATGAAGGATGTTTCCGACAAATTATCATTTTTTTAAACATTTGAGTAGTTTTGTACGTAGGAAATTACACAAAGATGAAACTGAAGTTTTCAAAGATAAAGCAACAGCTGAAAGCGCTTTCGACGAATTATGTTCAAGCGAAGATTACACATGATCTATATAGATATCATGGAAAGATAAAAAAAACTATCACTGCACTACGTACATATTACACAACGGAGATGGTAACAAATACGAGATCACGAAGAAGTGATATAGTTACAAAACGAAAACCAAAAATAATCGCCGAATATAATAAATATGTGAATGGCGTCAACAAAGTCGATCAATATTGTACATCTTATCCATTTTCACGGAAATCTTTAAAATGGTGGAGAAAAACTATTTTTTGGGAGTTTAGAAATTTGCTCTGTGAATAGTTACATATTGTACAAACAAGCGTTACAACAAGAAGGCAAAACGACCATACGACATCTAAAAGTTATTCGAAAATTGATTGATCAATTGGTAGGCAATTTTTGTGACGGATCCCAAGCGAGAAATTACATATTGTACGACGCAATCAAGGAGATCGGAGCAAAGAGTGTTTCGTCTGTTCTGGTAACAAAAAAATCAAAGACGAGAGTCCGGATGATATTGTGAAACATGCACCAGAAACCCGAGATTGCACATCGGGGATTGCTTTGAAATATATCACACCAAAGAAAATTATAAATAAATCTATATAAAATATAGAATACTAAAATAATAAATAATATTTATTGTTTATTTAAGCGTCCAGCTTAAACAAACTCAGTACGATTACCATGTCTACGAAAAATACGATCGCAAAGAGTTTATATGACCTACGAGTTGGCCTTGCAACATCCAAATTTGAGAACACTTTACAATTCTAAAATGCAATAGAAAATCGACGCCAGAAGACGTTATGAACATTGAAGAAAAGTGGAATGGTGGCACGTGAAGACAACGGAATCATAATATCGAAAGATGTTTTAAAAGATGGTTTAATGTTGCGTATGTACACACATTTTATATTGTCTTCCAATGTATGATTCGAGGTAGGAATTGATAACTTCAACCGAAAATTCTGTTAATTTTTTTCTGTATTTTTCAAAGAGTGTTGCTGTTAAACTATTTAATTGACAATTAAGTCGCTCTGAGTTTAACTAACAACACTTCCACTTTAGAACAACTATCGTGAAAACGATCTTGGCAAGTTACATGCATGGAATCTGGCCATGGAGATATGCCAATCCACATGTTCATTTAATGGTATAATTGACGCTAGAATGTATGGTTAGAGAATCCAAGGGTTTACAGTTGTTCTTATTTTGAAATGCTTTAGTTTTCACTGCTAAACGAAGGCATGCTTCTTAAATTGAAAGAGAGTATTTTAGTATGTGTTTTTTAGAAACTCGATGTTGAATTAACACTAAACTTACCACGAGCGGTCAAATTGGCCGTTTTCAAACTTTTGTACAAGTTTCACATATTTAAACATTATCACATTGCTATCAACACTTATGACTTTTCTAAAAATATACATACGATGTATTTTTCAGTATTTACTTCTCGTTTTATTTTTTTTTTCCGAGATGTAGCCTGCCCTACCTATCACGACCGGTCAATTTGAGAAAATATGTTATTTACATATTGCATTTTTTTATGACACAGTACAATTTTATAACTATAGGAAAGAACATCAAAGTATATAAATTCTAAAAAGTTTCCTTTGCCTTTCATATTAGCCTTTCATATAAGCAAAGTAAGCAATACTTTGATGTGTATTTTATATAGTGCATTATTCTGTGGCGAATTTATCCTAAAATGTCAAGGCATTCCAAAAATAGAAGTTATTAAAAAAAATAAACAACATAGATGAAGAGTGTTCAGATTTCGATGAACAGGATCTTTCTAAAACTAAAGACAACATGGAAAGAGATGACGACCTATTTATAGAAGACGAATTAGAATCCCCAGACAGAAATAACAAAAAGAAGAATATTATAAACAAAACGTAGAAGGCAAAAGAGAAGGAGATTATTATTGAGTTCTGAAAGTGAGAGTGATGTAAATAAATAAAGGACCAACATATAGAAAATTGCTTCTGACGGAACAGTTTGGGAAGAAATGGACAAAAATTTCAAATCTGGAACACCTGTTTATAATATTTCTAGGGAGGTGTTTGGTCCGACAGGACATGCTAAACGACATGGAAAAGTAAAGCATCTTCTCTGATCATTGATCATTGTATAGTGGAAGAAATAAAAACATGCATAGAAAAAGAAGCATTTAGAGTGTTAGGGACTAAATGAAAACTAAATGCAACAAAATTAGATGCATTTATTGCTCTGCTGTGTGCTTGGGGCGGATATGAGGTAAAAAATTTAGATATCTCATATTTATGAAATAAGGAATGGGATCCCGCATTTTTTTTCAAAAACCATGAGCAGGAATGTGTTTACTGAAATTATGAAGTTTATATGATTTGATAAGGAAAGTAAGAGAAACTAGCGCTTACAAATTAATAAATTTGCTATGATATTTGAAATATGGGACTGGTTTATTGAGAATAGCCAAAACTGTTATAAACCAGGTGCATAACATAACTGTTGATGAGCAATTGTTTCCATCCAAGGCTACGTGTAGATTTATACAGTATATGCCAAATAAGTTTGGAATAAAAGTCTGGTATAGCATCTGACGTCAACAGCAAATATGTAATAAATGGATTTCCATATTTGGGAAAGAATGAACAAAGAGAATTTTCAATTCCACTTGGAGAGTTCGTTGTTCTCAAGCTGATGGAACCATTCATGGGGCGCAGAAAGAACGTAACGATAAATAATTTTTTCACGAGTGCTTCATTGACCAAAAAACTACTAGCAAAAAAAAACTACTATGTTGGAACCATTCGTAGAAATAAACATGAATTGCATAAATTTGTCAAAATTCTGAGAGACAAAACACGCTTTTCAACAAAACTATATAATTCAAACCATATTTCTCTTACAATATATAAAAGCAAATCAAATAAAAAAATGCTTCTACTAAGTTCCATGCATAACTTAATATCAAAAAAGTGATAAGTGTATACCGAAAACGATTAGATTTTATAATAGCACAAAATGTCGTATGGACATAGAGGAAAGGAAATACAGTGTAAAATCGAAATCTTGCAGATGGCCTTTCCAGGAGTTCTTCAATATTTTGGATCTAGCTGGAATAAATGCCTGGGTTTTATACAAAGAAACAACTGGAGTAAAAATTTCAAGGCAGGAATTTTTATTCCAGTTAGCTGTAGAACTTGCAGCTACATATCAAGAATCGCGGGGAAAAAAAATTATACCAAAATCACCAATAAATATAAATAAATATAAGTATAATAAATATAAATTTAGATTCACACGTACGAAAAACTATATAAAAGTAAATTTATGTCATCATTTTATGAGAGTTTCATTTATTATTTAATGCAATGCCAAATTGATTAATATATACATTCAAATTGTAAAAACAGTAACTTTTTTTAAAGACCGGTCATTTTGATCAGGAACGGCAGGAATAAATATGCAAGAAGTGTCGGTAGGTTTAGTGTTAATTTTTTGCATTCTTGCATTCATTCTTTGAAAGTAAGTAGTTGGCATGTAACTATGTGTAGCAATATTAATTGGTACATATTGTGTGTCATTTTTTATAAACTGTAAAACTAACTCAGGTTGATCGATGCTGGGTAGGAAGACAATGTGTTATAACGCGAACTGAGTTTCTTCTAATATCGGGATTCGTATTTCGAAACAAAGTATACCGCTTCTCGATACAACAATAGAAAAAGAAAGTAATTTTCAACAATAAGTTCAACTGATCTTGTCCATACATTCTAGCTATATCTGTTATGATTTCATGTAATTGCGAGTCGGTCAACAAGTTCGGATATACATATTTGCTCAAGTTAAGTGTGCATTACTATTACTGCGAGTAACCTTATTTGTTCAGCACATTCGTGAATAGCATCTTCAATATAAATTGTCTTATTGATTATTAAAGATTATCCGTAAAATTCATGAAGCATTTTATTAATTTGTTTATTAATTTCGGTTGAATGTTTATCAAGTTCTTTCATAAGTTTAGCTGAATCGATAATGGATGTGAATTTCGTTCTTTACAAGCTTACTTAATTATTATTTTCTATAACTTTATCTACCTACGTGTTGTAATATGTTGCATCTGATTCTGATAAAGTAACAAAGAGCGTTTTTGTTGTCTCACCCACAAAATTAAAAAATCCGCGTTCACTTTTACGCTGGTGTACGTTACCATCTAGCTGTTGAAAAGATTTTTTCGATAGCATAGATAGTAGTAGTTTCCACTGATTCAATCTATCCATTTGTATATTAAGTATGGGCAATCCCTCATTAAAATATTTTTGAGTTGATACAATTAATTTTTAATTTTTGATTCGAAGTCTAGCAAGTTTAGGTTGGAAAGCACCACTTTCCATTTTTGATGATACAGTCGTGCAGATCCCACTGGATCAAAATATGAATTTGGTAAATCTTCGAAGGCATTTTTTTTTTATTTTCATGACCGCTGTTGTTATCACTTACTGAACCTATTGCTCAAGTAGCACTATAACAAAGTAATTATTTTGGTCAATATTAACGCACTTTATACGATATAATGCTTGTTTCTTTTCAATAGTGTTGGATTCCGCGTAATGAAATTAACACACTTATAATTTTGAAGAGGTTCATTCAGTGTTGTAATCGTGGTCGTGTACAAAATTTTGAGGAAAAGAATCCCTTTACTTCTTCCAAGCATGTCTTTATACAATTTGGGTTATCATCGTCTCCAAGTGGAAGGGGAAGGAGTATAGATGACCAAGTACTGGATCTTGCCCTTATGACTATTCAGAGTCCACTTTTATGTGTTACTAACTCAGTGTTTGCACTGATTTATATATAATATTTATATTATAATATTTTCAGGCCGGGTTGGTCATCCAACACTAGCTTTCCATTTTGTTCCGAGACATTGAAGGTCAGGTTTTTCAAAATTCACATTTATCGAGTGGGAGTTTTAAATTTGTATTACGAAAGCGTTGAAAAAGTGTTTTCAAATTATTATTATGGTCGTCGATTGGTTTATCAAAACAATAACATCATCTAGGTAAACGAACAAGATTTTTTTACTAGATCCCGTAATGCATCGTCCATCATGGAACGTATGGCAGGTGCATTTCGCACGATTTGATCGGTGTGCTAACAACGCGGCGTTCGATAGCGCGTTTTTCAATGCCTGGGATGCTGTATCCGCTTCGGCCAACTATTGGATCAGAGCGTTACGTTTTAACTTCCGACCCTTTAAAAGCTGGTTCAGCGGAGCTTGCAGTTTCGCTGCCTTGAATCTTTCGCTGCTATGAATCTTCAGTAGAATTTTAATATACCCAGGAATCTGCGAAGTTGTTTTACGGTATCCGGTCTAGGAAAATTAAAAATCGCTTTGACCTTTTCGGGGAGCAATTTCATTCCATTTTCGTTTACCGTGTACCCAAGAAATTTTACTTTAGTTTGCGCGAATACGCACTTAGTCGGATTGACTACTACACCATACTGGTCTAGCCGTGCAAACAGCTGTTCCAGGTGTTCGCGATGTTTTTTCTCGTCTTGGAAGGCGACTAGAGTGTCGTCTAGGTAAGACGGTATCGATGAACCGCTGGAAAGGTCTGTGCAGCATTGCTCAATCCGAACGGCATTACGATGTATTCGTACAAACTGAAGGGTGTTGTAATCGCGGTTTTCGGTACCCAGAATAGACCTGTATCTGGTGGCGCGCACCAGGTCGATTGTCGAGAATATTTTTTTCCCGGAGAGCATTCGCGAAAAGTTTTCGACGTGTGGTATCGGATATCGATCGCGTATCGTTCGTGAATTTAGCACACGATAATTGTCGCTAGGTCGCCATCCGTGATCCTTCTTTGGAACCATCTGTAGGGCGGAGGCCCACTGGCTCTTGGAAGGTCTGTCCCTGGTTCATCAACTCGCTAAACTCGGTATGCGCGATCTTATACATATCCGAGGCAAGCCTACGCGGTCTGCAATGGATCGACGGACCGGGCATAATATTGATATGGTGGACGACATCATGTTTTACTTTGCGCGGGATCGCTGTCGCTCTCGATGGCCCTCACTGAATCCAGCTCTCCGGCGGCAATCCTTCCGGTTGAAACGAGCGATGTCGTCGTGTTCAATAGTCGGCGGCGTCGGAGGTCGACGAGCAGTCCGAAGTTAGGAAATCCGCCCCGATAATAGGTTTCACCACGTCGGCAATGAATTCTCGTCGAAGTTCTGATGCCATAGGTATCACTTATGGTAGTCCCGTTTGCCGCGAACATTTCGTACGTCGACTCTTCGGTTCGGCCTTTGACACACGTACGCGGGACTAAGGATTCCATCTTTGTCACGAGATCTGTGACGAAGAGGCGGCTCGTCCTTGGCCCGTCACTACTAGCCGCATCTAGTGTCGGGACTCCCTATTTCCCGACTGGAAATTGCACGGCGGTTTACATTTTGACGGTCGAAGGTACGGTGATACCAACAGTGGTCCCTCGCTGCTGGCGACTTCGATCTTCCGCGTTGTCGGCTTTTCGACTTGGATCTCGATGTCTGCCGTACCGAGGTTCGAGCGAACGTCTTCATGAGCTCTGTCATCTGACTGTCGAGTTCTCGCAGCTCCCGACGCAGCTCGTCCTTCTCCGGGCCCCTGGAAGTGGTCGCGATTTGCGGTACGTTCTCCTGGATCCGGTCAGGGTTCGCGCAGAGGGCTGCGGCTTTCGGCATCGTATCGTTGTCTGCCGCGATAGCCAGCTGATTCAACGGGACGTCCAGCGCGCTCGTGACTGTCCGGACTGCCTGAGGTAATTGACTCAACCACATGGTTCTAAGGAACTTATCTGTCACGGACTCACCTGCCAACGTCCGCATATGTCTAAAAAACTGCGACGGTGTCCGATCTCCGATTTCTTCCCGCCCGAATAGCCGTTGCATTTGGTTACTGCGCATCGTGCTAAGGCGGCAGACCATTTCCACCCTAAGCATCTCCTAGCGGTCCCTTTCGGGCGGATTGCTGATTAGATCAGCGATTTTGCCCGCATTCATGGCATCGATATGCGCGAGCGCAAAACTAAATTTCGCCTGATCGGACGTGACTTGGTTCGCCTCGAAACGGATATCGAGCTGCTTGAACCAGAGGTCGGGTTTTTCCAGCCAGAATAACGGTGCCCGAATATGCACTTCTGTTTGCCATCGAATCTTTTGGATCATAAACACTACACACTATTTGCTATTCACGTCGATAGTCACCAGTTTTGGAGATGTTTGTTGTGGGATAGTGCGAGGTGATAGATTGATAGACTCTTATTCGTATTTAATTAGGTTTAATTGCCGAAATTACACGAGGGCGAGATAAACATGGAAGACGCGGTGAACGTGTGGACGCTCGGCCAATGTTCACGTCGGGAGTATATCCGTTCGTCTGTAAAATGGTACGTCGATCAGTCTCTTCTGACTATCCGAATTTTTCTCTCTCACTATAAGCTCGCTGCTTTCTTCGCTATTAAGAAAACTTGGTCCTCGTCTCGGACATCTCTAATTGGCCGAATCGTTTTTGAGTTTTAGCCAATTAGGTTGTCACGAAATTGCGCAGCCTATTACTTGCATTCATCATGCGCTTCCTCTGAGAGTGGGGCTGCAATTTCGCCGGGACCGATTCCCTGATTTATGGCGGTATAGCAGGGTTTCCTCTGGGGCTCTTACTTTCTCCAAATCTTTTCCAGATGCAGATGTGGGTGGCCCCTTAGGAGTCGTAAAGTTTACGACGCATCACATAAATGCTATTGTGACCGAATTTCTAAAAACTATAAGAGCGGATGTCTGGTCTTACGCACTGTAAAATGCACGAGCGTGAAAAAAAATTTCGCCTGATCGGACGTGACTTTGTTCGCCTCGAAACGGATATCGAGCTGCTTGAACCAGAGATCGGGTTTTTCCAACCAGAATAACGGTGCCCGAATATGCAGCTCTGTCGTGATATTCCGCTGGGTAAAGGTGGCCCGTGTGGCACTTCTGTTTGCCATCGAATCTTTTGGATCATAAACACTACACACTATTCGCTTCACATGTCGGTGGTCACCAGTTTTGGTGATGTTTGTTGTGGGATAGTGCGAGGTGACAGATTGATAGGCTCTCATTCGTGGTCAATTAGGTTCATTTGTCGAAATTACACAAGGGCGAGATAAACGCGGAAGAAGCGGTGAACATGTGCACACTCGGCCAATGTTCGCGTCGCGAGTATACCCGTTTGTCCGTAAGACGGCATGTCGATCAATCTCTTCTGACTGTCCAAATTTTTTTCTTTCACTGTAAGGTCGCTGCTTTCTTCGGTATTAGGAAAACTCGGTCCCCGTCTCGGACATCTCTAATTGGCCGAATCGTTTTTGAGTTTTAACCACTTTGGTTGTCACGAAATTGCGCCGCCTATTTCTTGCGTTCATCATGCGCTTTCTCTGAGAGTGGGGCTGCAATTTCCCCGGGACCGATTTCCCTGATTTATGACGGTATAGCAGGGTTTCCTCTGGGGCTCTTACATTCTCCAAATGTTTTCCAGATCCAGATGTGGGGTGGGCCCTTAGGAGTCCTAGAATTTACGATACTTTGCAGAAATGTGGCCCAATTTCTAAAAACTATAAATGCGGACGTCTGGTCTTACGCACCGTAAAATGCGCGAGCGTGAAACTAAATTTCGCCTGATCGGACGTGACTTGGTTCGCCTCCAACCAGAATAACGGTGCCCGAATATGCAGCTCTGTCGTGATATTCCGCTTGGTGAAGGTGGCGCGTGTGGCACTTCTGTTTGCCATCGAATCTTTTGGATCATAAACACTATTTGCTACTCACGTTGGTTGTCACGAGTCTTGGAGATGTTTGTTGTGGGATAGTGCGAGGTGATAGATTGATAGACTCTCATTCGTGTTTAATTAGGTTTAATTGCCGAAATTACACGAGGGCGAGATAAACACGGAAGACGCGATGAACGTGTGGACGCTCGGTCAATGTTCACGTCGGGAGTATATCCGTTCGTCTATAAAATGGTATGTCGATCAGTCTCTTCTGACTGTCCGAATTTTTGTCTGTCACTATAAGCTCGCTGCTTTCTTCGTTATTAGGAAAACTCGGTCCCCGTCTCGGACATCTCTAATTGGCCGAATCGTTTTTGAGTTTTAGCCAATTAGGTTGTCACGAAATTGCGCCGCCTATTTCTTGCGTTTATCACGCGCTTTCTCTGAGAGTGGGGCTGCAATTTCCCCGGGACCGATTTCCCTGATTTATGGCGGTATAGCAGGGTTTCCTCTGGGGCTCTTACTTTCTCCAAATATTTGCCAGATGCAGATGTGGGTGGACCCTTAGGAGTCGTAGAGTTTACGACGCTCCACAGAAATGCTATTGTGGCCGAATTTCTAAAAACTATAAGAGCGGACGTCTGGTCTTACGCACTGTAAAATGCGGGAGCGTGAACAAAAATTTCGCCTGATCGGACGTGACTTTGTTCGCCTCAAAACGGATATCGAGCTGCTTGAACCAGAGATCGGATTTTTCCAACCACAATAACGGTGCCCGAATATGCTGCTCTGTCGTGATATTCCGCTTGGTGAAGGTGGCGCCTGTGGCACTTCTGTTTGCCATCGAATCTCTTGGATCATAAACACACTATTTGTTATTGATGTCGGTTGTCACCAGTTTTGGAGATGTTTATTGTGGGATAGTGCGAGGTGATAGATTGATAGACTCTCATTCGTATTTAATTGAGTTTAATTGCCGAAATTACACAAGGGCGAGATAAACACGGAAGACGCGGTGAACGTGTGGACGCTTGGCCAATGTTCACATCGGGAGTATATCCGTTCGTCCGTAAGACGGCATATCGATCAATCTCTTCTGACTGTCCAAATTTTTCTCTTTCACTGTAAGCTGCTTTCTTCGGTATTAGGAAAACTCGGTCCCTGTCTCGCACATCTCTAATTGGCCGAATCGTTTTTGAGTTTTAGCCAATTGGGTTGTCACGAAATTGCGCCGCCTATTTCTTGCATTCATCACGCGCTTTCTCTGAGAGTGGGGCTGCAATTTCGCCGGGACCGATTCCCTGATTTATGGCGGTATAGCAGGGTTTCCTTTGGGGCTCTTACTTTCTCCAAATGTTTTCCAGATCCAGATGTGGGTGGCCCCTTAGGAGTCGTAAAGTTTACGACGCTTCACAGAAATGCTATTGTGGCCGAATTTCTAAAAACTATAAGAGCGGACGTCTGGTCTTACGCACTGTAAAATGCGCGAGCGTGAAAAAAAATTTCGTCTGATTGGACGTGACTTTGTTCGCCTCGAAACGGATATCGAGCTGCTTGAACCAGAGATCGGGTTTTTCCAACCAGAATAACGGTGCCCGAATATGCAGCTCTGTCGTGATATTCCGCTGGGTGAAGCTGGCGCGTGTGGCACTTCTGTTTGCCATCGAATCTTTTGGATCATAAACACTACACACTATTCGCTTCACACCTCAGTGGTCACCAGTTTTGGTGATGTTTGTTGTAGGATAGTGCGAGGTGATGGATTGATAGACTCTTATTCGTGTTTAATTAGGTTTAATTGCCGAAATTACACGAGAGCGAGATAAACGCGGAAGACGCGGTGAACGTGTGCACGCTCGGCCAATGTTCGCGATTATATCCGTTCGTCCGTAAGACGGTCAGTCTCTTCTGATTGTCCTAATTTTTCTCTCTTATTGTGAGCTCGCTGCTTTCTTCGCTATTAGGAAAACTCGGACCTCGTCTCGGACATCTCTAATTGGCCGAATCATTTTCGAGTTTTAGCCAATTAGGTTGTCACGAAATTGCGCCGCCTGCGTTCGTGACCCGCTTTCTTTGAGGAAGCAATTTCATCCGGACCGATTTCCCTGGCGGTATAGCAGAGTTTCCTCTGGGCCTCACTTACTTTCTCCAAGTGTTTTCCAGATGTGGGTGGGCCCTTAGGATTCCTAAAATTTACGATACTTCGCAGAAATGCTATTGTGGCCGAATTTCTAAAAACTATAAGTGCGGATGTCTAGTCTTACGCACTGTAAAATCTAAACTTTGCCTTCGCATTTCAGTAGCGACATGTGAGTCGTAAATTCTCCTAATTTCTTGTCTGAGAAAACGTCTCTTCTCCGACATCTTCTAGCCGCTACAGTACTTAACTCAATATGAGGAGGTTAATAAAAATTTAACTAAAAACCAAACACAATTGTTAATTACGTATTTCATTACCAAGTCTCGTCGATCTGAAGTTGTCCCTAATTTATCAACGCATCAAGCACTATGGAGTGATTGAAATGACATCCTACCAATCAGGAAGAAAAGATTAATAGTCTATGAACGTGATGACAGTAATTAAATTTTTGGTTAAATTTTTTAAGGATCATATATTTCTTGTTTCTATATGTAAAATGAATTACATAATTATACCTTTATATATTTGTCATTTTATGAATGGAGTGTTATTTTTATGTTTTTCAAATGTCACGTTTGAGTTGCGGGGAAAATGTGCTACTAGCCATCACGGAGCCGGGTTGAGTAACGAGATGCAACCTTTTGGCTCAACCGACACGTTTTACCACATCCACTGCAATGTTCCGATTTAAACCCCAGCATTTATGTGATGAAGTAGAAAGAAGATTGAGAAATACAGTTATTACTTCGAAAGAAGCGTTGAGACGAAATATGACAGTCGATAGATTCAAATATTACTTCCAAGTTAGTCCACTTAATGGCAAACCGACTTAGGGCCGTTATAAATGCCAACGGTGGCCTAACTTTTTATTGAAACTTTAAATTATTTAATTTAAATAATTTTTAAATGTTCCGTTCGAACACTTTTGTGAGCCGCTTCTGGTACATGTTTACAATAAATATAGGAATTCCGGCTTAAGATCTCAATTTATAGGAATTTTGATGAAAGAATAGTTGTTTATTTAAGTTAAATAATGATTATAAATGACGTTTTACGCTATTTTCTTAACTGCTAGGCTTGCAACTCTCAATTCTCTCTTTCCTCTCTCGCGCAACTCTCAGCTCGCTGTCTTCTCTCTTTCACGGCTCGCTCACTCTGCTCTCGTCCTCTTACTCTGTTCTCTTTGACTTTTCAACACTCACTGCCTTTTTCATCTGTACAAAAATTCGCCATTCATGTACACATACACACAAACGCATCCATACTCTTAGTGTCTTAAACATTAGGCCTGGAAGGCTAGCCATAAACAATCTCAAGTCCCAGGGGCTTGAGACATCTGCAGTCGTCGAGCATTGCAGAGAGTCCTGTGCCTTTTCCCAGAACTGCCCATCCCACATAAATGTAGTGTAAGAACGGTACAAATCGTTGAATTATTTTCTAATCTTATTTATTAGTCTTAAGACCTTATTAGTCTTAAGACCCATCTCTTGTTATATGTGTCGTATTACATCAAATGTTTCAACATACATATTTCATTAGAACTGTAAGCATTCGAATACTTTCGTGTATGAGTGTACATATTCGTAGAATTGGAACACTTGAGACTAAGGCTGAAACTGAAATGAACTCTTGAAGAACTGATCTCTTTAAAATTAAAAGTTTGGAAAGAATTGTCTCCTTGAAGTGTGAAGATGAACTGAGGAACTTCCGATTTTTACCTTCTAGTTATCGATAGTGTGTTATGACTTCGCATCCGAAGCGTCTACTATCGCTTGGGAACGGAATGTCGAAGATAGTGTTTACTGACACTAACCCTACTGGCACTTCTCATATGTATATCAACAGTCAAATAACGAAATAGACATAGGTTACGAAATAGACGTTGTTTTTTTCAAAAAAAATTGTCAATTTATTGTAGGAAATAATGCACAACATAACTTTAAAATAATAATATAATGATTAATCATATATTTTTATTTTTATATGTAATGTAAAGAAGAGATGAGAGTAGCGTTTGGTTTAGGTTTCATTTACAGATAAATGAAGGATATTTTTGTTTCATTAATTGCATTTTTTTTTTGCAGATGATAGGTTCATACATTTTCTGCGGACATATTTATTACAAATCATACAAGATTTATTTGTTTTATTATTCTTACAAAATCTTATTTAGCATGTTTTTCGTGAATGCGAAATATTACATGGCCAGTTGATGTTCCTTGTATATTTTCCTTTTCTTCTTGGAGAAATTCGTGATAGTCTTGACAAACTCTTCTACTAATTGTAATAGAAATTGTTGTCTTGATATCTTTTGTCCAGTTACATATTTCCTTACAAAGGATCCATGCATTGATACTGGCCAAATCAAGTATGTTGAAAAAAACTTACATATGCACGAGATGTGAATTTTGTTGTTGAAAATGAATTTCCGGGTCGAACAACTAAAACAGAAATTGAAAATTCCAGTACCAATCTTGAGCAAGAGGACTTACTCATTGATGAAACTATCACTCTTTCGGTGAATGGAACAACGAAGACTGTGAAGACTCAACTCAAACCTTCATATCCAAAGACTCACGTACAACTTCTAGTTAGGAAACATAAGTGCAGTCTAGGATGAGCAAAATTGCAGTAGCTCCCTGTTTTTTGCTCTTTTTTTTGCAGAATGAAGAGTGTTGCATAGTAACTTTAAATGTCATTACCAGACTAGATAGTAAAAAGTTCGGAAACAAGCTTCAACTCAAAGCTTGAAAATGTAATTGAACTTGAGCTACAAAAACACTCGATGTCTGCATCAAGGAGATATCCGGAAAGGGAGAGAAAAAAGCAGACAGTTCCCTGGGATGATTCGACATCAAGCTTTCTTCTCAGCTGACAGTGATCACAAATCAGTAAGTGAGGCATTGTCTGGACCTCAGAAGGATAAATGGAAACAGGCAATGATCAAGGAATACAACGTTATGAAGGACAAACAAGTATGGGACTTGGTTATACTTCCAGAAGGCCAAAAATCAGTCAATGTGGGTGTTTAAGGTAAAAAAAAGACAATAGTGGTAAGGTGCAAGATTATAAAGCACGTGGCCACAGTCTTTAGGTGTAAACTTTAATGAAACATATTCTCCTGTTAGTAGATTGTCCACAAGTGGACAAGAGTGTTGATATGTCTAGCGTTACAATTAGGCATGACGATAGACCATTTAGATATATTATCTGCATTTTTAAACGCAGAATTGGATGGATCAACCAGAGGGATTTGTTATGGAAAAAAATAAAGTCTGCCGACTGATAAAGGCCATTTATGGTTTGAGACACTCAGCGAAAGTATGGTATAAATTCATACAGAAGTTAAGTTAGGTTTTAAAGCCAGTGAATGTTCGTCTTGCGTTTATTATAAATCAAAAGGTAATGTCAAAGTAATTATTTGTTTGTACGTAGATGACATTCAATTAATTAGCAATTGTGAAAAAAAAAATGTAGAGTAAAAGAACAATTAAATTCACAATTTGCACTAAAGGATTTAGGCGAAGTCAAATCGCTATTGAGAACTAGAATTAGGAGAGAAAATGATATGATTCATTTAGACCAAAAGAGTTATATAATAGACACTTTACACAGATTTAATATGGTCAATTGCAAGCCAGCAAATACTCCTTATGCTGTCGGAACGCGACTGGAAAGGGCAAACGCATCCCATTTCGTTGGTTCTCTATGCTAAACAATATTCTTTCTTCCTTACCCAGCAGGTCCTCCGCATGCGACTCGATAGTTACACTCTCTTTCTCGTCTTCGCTGCTATCATTTTCTGTCACTCGTGGGCTTGTTGCTATTCCTCTGTTCCTCCCCTCATTTTTTCTATTTTGTTCCGGCTTGTTTCCTTGTACACTTCCTCCTTAGAATCTCTCTAGCCTGGCCCTTCCCTTTTACGATTTGTAGTTTTCTTCACGATTTAACCAGTCCGAGTCCGAGTTGTTTTAGGTTGGCTGAGAGTGTGGAAACTGTTGATTCCATGTTGGTGATAGTTGAGTTTAGGGTGTCTGCGGCTGTGTAAACGGCGATATCGTCTGCATATTGTAGGACGGAGACTGTGGGAGGGATGTTGTTTGTAATATCTGCGACGTATATGGAAAAGAGTATAGGGCTGAGCACTGCGCCTTGTGGTACTCTTTTGTAGTCGTGTATGGTGCTGTAAGTTACCGTTTGCGTCTGAGATGTAAAAGTGGGCTTTTCTGTTAGTTATAAGTGCTTGTATGAATGCGAGAGGGTTTTTGGATATTCCTGCTTTTTTTAGTTTGTTGATTAGTAGGTCAGGTAAGATGTTGTCGAATGCTGCATTTACGTCCAAGAAGGTGACGGCTGGATGTTTTTTTCTTTTTTGGAGACGGCAGCTCACACTACTGATATCCTCGCTGTGGAAACAGCAGCTCACGCTGATTGCCGGAACAATCGCTGAAAGGGAGTATGATCGTTCCAGGCTCCCGAATGGGAGTACGATCGAGAACTCTCTGAGTTCACCAAGAAGTCCCGTGGATGGTGCTGCGCACTCTTGTAGTCCGATTTCACTTGCTCGTGCTGGGCACGCTGATCGTCTCGCTTGCTGGAGACGATCTCCGGAGCACCTGGCACTTGAGTATGAATTCTCGACAGAAAATTCCTAGTCCGTTGCTGACGCAAGTTCTTTCCTAACTCAGAGAGAAAGCGTTATGTTTTGAAATTTGCTCGTTGTTTGATCGTGATCACCCAAGAGAGAGAACTTGCACTTTTCACACTGTTCACACCATGTTGCCGAAGTAACTTCGAGGATTGTTCGAAACTGAGCGATGCTCTTGCTTGTGCTCCTTTTCCCGAATTTGGAACTCAAGGCGACAGTCTGGCGCCACGTTGCGTTCCACGCATAGGCCAGCCAAAGACGTGCCGTACTTCGGTACTTGCAATTCGTCTCAGTAGACGAAATCCAGAGACCAGGAAGGTCCGGATGGTCCTACATGATGCGTTCATTTACGACACTCCGAGTGTCGAGGAATACCTAGAATTCGCTTCTCTCAAGGATTTCCTCTATGATACTCAGGATATCGAGAAATGCTTAGAATCAGTTCTTCTTAAAGAAAGAATTTGTTGTTTTTTCGAAAGCCAAGCGACTGAAGTTCTGAGAACTCCACTTGAGACATCCGTTGGTTACAGAAAACGAAAAGTGAAAGCGTGAGAGCGAAAGTTGGCTCTTTCATTACCTGTACTTTTTAAACAACTGGCGAGTTCCGTTACTAATGCTTCCAATATTAGAAGATTTCTATCTAATAGTTCATTATTTTTGGCTTGTCTTAGATCTTCTGATTGTGTCGCTAATCGCTCGGTTAGCTGTTGGAAGTGATTATCTCGAAGGATATGTTTGAACATTGCTGTTTGGTTTTGGACAATATGTGTCAATTTATTTTGGTCATTAAAGAGTGACGAAGAGAGTTTTTGATATTGAACCGATGATGTTAAGTAGTCCTCGTTTGGTTCTGGCGTGAGTTATAGTCTTTAGTTTGTTGACAGATCGTTCCAGATTTTTCATTCGCGCGGTTAAAATGTTGAACGCTGTGTCGGTGCAGCTATGCTTCCGACAGTGTTTGACAACGGGAGCATAAAGACTTTGAATGATATTTGCGTCTTGGTACAGTTTATTGGTTTTAAATACTATAGTGATTTTGATTTCTCGGTGATACACGAAAGCTTTTCCAATGGTTTCAGTTAATATCTTTTCGTGTCCTATTGATTTTATGGTTAGACTCGTGGTTATTGTGATGAGTCGCAGGATTGACGTAACAAATCCGTAGGACTTCATTTCCGATTTTCGCACAGAGTATCTTGTATGATTGAGGTGATATCTCCTCCTTGATTATCGTGAACTTTACAGAATGTTATGTGATATAATTAGTGTTCGTTGTTTCCTAATTTAACCCTTTGCGGTCGTATTAAATTCAGATATGGATGTCATACAGGGCAGAATTAATTTCCGTTGAAAGAGCAGTGATACATAAAATGCAAGATTACTAAGGATAAACAAGATTTATTAATTCTTTTTTGAACTTTAGAAATATGTTTACACAATGTGTTTTAATGTAATGTTTTTATGTAAAAATTATATTTTATAATTCTCCATCGTGTGGTATCTTTCAAAGCAGTCTCCAACATGCAGTCCTGGTTTTCGATTATATGTATCGCAAAAATAATTAGTTTGGCGTCTGCCACCCTTGATCTTTCTGTTTGAACCTACAGAACAATCTTTACTCTTTACATCTTCACAGTGCCGCAATATATGTAATTTGCCATTAAGCCTTTCCTCTTTATCTGAGACTGATGGTCTTCCTGGTTTTGAAGATGTTCCATCACGAAAATCACCTACAAGTTGTTCCACCAATTTTCAGACAAACATAAAATGTGATACAGGCGTCCTGTTCTCTCTTCTAGCTGACAACTTATATAAGATGTATTGTAGCTATTGATTGCACAAACCTCTAATCCCCAGAAAAAAATTTCTCCACCATTTGCAATTTTCTCATAAAACAATATGAACTTGTTAATTGGTCAGCCTTATCGGTACCTCCCATATTCATATAGTAATTTATAATAACATTTGGTTTGCTAATGTTGACGGTGCCACCTTCTTTCACCCTTCTTTCTATAGTTTTCGTGCTCGAGGTATCGTAGCTGCTTAGTATGGTGACTATTCTTTTATCTTTCCACGCTAATAATAGAATATCACCCGATCGATAGGCAGCAACAGTATTATTTTTTGTTACACCTGGTTTTTTTATCACAGCTGGTATATATTTTCTGTTTGTTCTAAGTGTATCAGTTAAATAGCAGCTTAGTTTTAAAAGCTCCTGCGCTAATGCGATCCCTGGAAAATATCTGTCTGTAAAGATATGATATCCTTTGCCTCAGGATTTGCGGTCAAGAGCTTGTGATATAATTGTAGAACAATCCTTGAACTGACAGGGAGGTCCGGACGGATGAGACATTCTGTACTAACGCTTCCATAATAGGGAAGCATAGCATATGTATCCTGTACGTGCGTCTGATAACACATAAATACGGATTTTCCATTTGGTGGGCTTTTTAGGATTGTACGTTATAAAACTAATTTTGCCCTTAAATTTGACAACAGATTCAACTGATATTTCTCTATCCGATGTAAAATGTTCTTGGAATTTACCATCAATATAATCCGTAAAATTGCTCACTTTTAGGATTCTCGTCGTTATATTTGAATTTCTGGAAACATTTTCATTCAAATGTAACATCGAAAATATTTGAAGAAATCTTTCCCATCGAAATATATTTCTAAAAAATGGTATGTTTCCAACATGTTCCTTAGTCCAATAATATTTCATATTAGGAACTGATATAATACCCATGTTAAGAATTACACTCAAAAAAGCTCTTAGCTCTTCTTTCGTCACATCGATCAGTTATTCCATGTTGATCGATCAGATAAGCTCTGCTGTTCTATTTTATTTTTGGCATATTTATTTGCTTCTAATACAATTGTTTCAAGCAGTGTATCTGTGAAAAAGAGTCTGAAAAAGTCGATAGGTTCCGTCCAATGAATAGGTACATTGGGTGCAACAGTCTTAGATCCCATTGAAAAATTAGTTTTTGATTGTGGCTGATCTCTTTGCGTAACGTCTCTCCAAATAATTGGCCGACTCGATTTTGGTTTAGCCAATTAGATTGTCACGAAATTGCGCCGCCTATTCCTTGCGTTCGTGACTCGCTTTTCCTCAGATTGGAGCTGGAATTTCGCCGAGGGCGATTTCCCAGAATTGTGGCGATGTAGCAGGGTCTCCTCTGGGCCTCACTTTCTTCAAGTGTTTTCTAGATGACGGTCTGGGTGGCCCTTATGCTGTATGTTACCGTTTGCGTCTGGGATGTAAAAGTGGGCTTTTCTGTTAGTTGTAGGTGCTTGTATGAATGCGAGAGGGTTTTTGGATATTCCTGCTTTTTTTAGTTTGTTGTTTAGTAGGTCGGATAAGATGTTGTCGTATGCTGCATTTACGTCCAAGAAGGTGACGGCTGGATGTTTTTTTCTTTTTTGGGCTTTTCTGGTTTTGATGACTAGGCCAGCAATATTATCCGTAGTCGCTTTGTTTTTTTCGGAATCCAGACTGGATAGGTGGGAGTATCTGTTTTTGCTCGATCAATGACTGAATTCTTTGGATGACGAGTCTTTCGGCTATTTTGCAGATGTTGGATGTGAGAGCTATTGGTCTCAGGGCTTGTTTGTTTGGTTTGGGGATTACTTTTATGTTGCTTTCTGTCCAGTTGTCTGAGTATGTGTGTGTTAAGTAGCAGTCATTTATGCAAGTGAGTAGAAGTTTTCAAGTGGGTTGTAGGTGTAGGATCATGTGATTGTCGATTTGATGTGGTCCGGGTGCGGAGTTTGGGTTAAGGTTATGTAATGTTAGGTTGAGTTCTTCCCATGTGAAAGGGTCGTCTAGGTGCGGTACGTACTAGGTTGTAGTCGTTTGGCGGAGGCGCAGGAGCCACCCAGGCTGGACAAAGCTTTTGGATGGCTTCTGTGTAGGTGTTGAGGTCAGGGGCTGGGGTTGCAAAGGGTCCGGTTCTTTTTTCTTTTTTAACGTGGTGGAAATCTTCGAAAGACACTCGGCCAAATGTCGGATTTCTACCGACTAAAACCTCCACGATGGCCTGCGACCTGTTCTGTATGAAAAATCCGGGTCCGTGAATTACTCCGGAAGACCCGAACATTGACTTTCGTCACTGTCTCGGAGGGTAAGTTCTCCATGGATGTTTTTTTCTTGTTATTTACTACTGGAGCACCGGGGTCAAACCCGACGCTCTTTTCGCTTACTGCTATATGTTCCCAGGCCTTGGATGGGTTTCGGGTATATAACTGATCTTCAGGATGGAGTGTGCTGTCGTTCCTGGTTAGTAGCTCTGCTGATGCGGCGCGCTGTCGCTCTTGTTTGCAGTCTACTCCGTTTCCTGGGGTTGGTAATCCAAACCACGCATCCCAGTGGGATAGGATAGCTCTATCTGCTCTGTTGCTCGCGATCTCCTGGCGCCACATTTCCTGAGCCCTTTGCAGTTGCTAGTTTCTCATCTGGCTGAACACAATCTTGCTGACGTTTTTAGCCGATTGTCGCTCACCTCGTACCCAGGAGTATAGTTCAGCGTCGACCTTAGCAATTAGGTATTACCCCAGCTAACGTTATTGCAGACACGTAGGAAATTGTCCGGAACGCTCTCGCTACTCTGATTGCCACTTTTCTCTCGACGCGTCGGAGGAACTGTAAGCCAGTTTTTGTTACATGACAGCTCTAGATCGGGGACTCGTATAGGGTCATTGATTTTACGACCCCCAATTGTAGTCAACGTACACTCTCATTGGGCCCGCCAATATTTGGGAGTAATCGGCCCAGGAGTGTGGCAACCCCCTCGATTGCCACAGGAAGCGCTTGAAAGTGCCTTTTAGATTCCGAGAAGAGGCCGCGATGTTCTCGATCATGTTCGCACTTTCCAAGATGATAGCAGCCAAGTTGGCTGTTGGAAGGTGCCTTAATTCCTTGGCCCTCTCTTTGTCCGTGGGCAGTTTCTTAGAGCCTTTCGAGGGACGGGGTGCATCGTATGACGGGTTTAGGAAGTAATCCTCTTCCTCGTCTTCATCACTTCTTCTGGGTTCCGACGCAGGTCGTTTGCTCTCGGTTTCGTCCGGTGGGTTTGGGCGTCCTCTCTTCTTGTTCGGCGTCCCGGCACTACTTTCTTCCCTCTAGACGTCTGGAACTCATCTGATTCCGTGTCTTTCTCGGATGAAGAGATATTGGCGATCTTGTTGCCTCTCGTCCTTGAACCAGTCGTTCTCACTGTAGGGCAGGGCTGGTCATCCACCTGCACGCTGCCGCAGTTAACAGATAACGATGTGGAAGAGTCCCGCTTGACCCCTCCGTACCGGGTTTGGGGCCTCTTAAACTCCCTGAACCAGTAAGGTTATTTTTATTTTTTGCTATGTTCATACTTTGGTTACCAAATTTGTCCCAGTCGCCTTCCACCCGCGGAGTCTGGGATGCGCACCGCGTGTAGCTTCCGAGCAGTCGTCCGTTGACGATGTAGTAGAGACCTAATCGATCGTCCCTTTTACACCGGGTTTGGGAGAGTACTTTCGAAGTACTCCTAAATCAGTTGACCTTCTTTGCCCGGTTTCTGGGTTCAGAGCGACAGCAACAGCATACACTTGTTCCGGCGCTAGAAAGATTTCGGGACGCCGAGTTCCTAGGGTACTTTGCTTGGTGCTTGCGCAGGTTAGAAGTGGCGAGCGCGTGCGCGGAGTGCGCGCGCCGTGCACAGTAGGCCAGAGCGCGTGCGCAAGGAAGTTTGAAATTCGGCTCTTTTTAACACAAGTGCTCTAGTTTGCACAAACTGCGACTATCGGGCCCTATTTACAAAGAAATCTGTGAGTTCCCATTCACAGTTCTTCGTCTTCTTTTAATTTCCCTTCACTATTGAGGTCTTTGTACATCACGCTAAGTAGTCACCAACGCAGGATTTTCCGGGTTTCCGCAGAGTACCGCCGAGAATTACGGAGCGCATAGAGATACATCCGTATTACTCAACACCAAAATGGCAACCCCCATTGGGTTGCAGAGGGTCCGATTCTGATCCATCTATTTTTTAGAGTGTTTACCTGCTGCCATATCTGTCTTATATCTATGTTTCGGTTGATTCTTGCTGTTAATTTTTTAAAGTTGGCTATTTTTTTCTGTTTGATGAGACGTTTTGCTAGTGCGGCTTGATTTTGGTAGGCTTGCCAATCGTGGGATTGTCCAGTGTGTTTCCGTTTCTTTAAGAGAGCTTTCCGGCATCGAAGTGCTCTTTCGCAGTCCTGGTCCCACCAGAGTTCTGATGGAGGGTGGGGGGTACTTCCGTCCTATCTGGCTTGACTATGGTGACGGCTTGTTTCATGGTTTGAGTGATTGTTTCGTATTGTTCCAGTGTGTCTAGGGTTGAGAGGTGGTTCTGTAACGTGGTGGAATATAATTTAGCAGGATTGAGTATTCTTTCCAGTTGGTTTTTTTTTATGATATTTTGTCTGAATGTTTCCTGTAAATGGTTTCGGTGGTTTGCATTGTGGTGATGATGGGGAAGTGGTCGGATCCCCATGTGTCGTCGATTTGTTGGACTTGGAACTTGTGTATTGAGTGGCAGGCTGCTATTATTAGGTCCAGATTACTGCTTTTATGCCAGTTTGAACCTAGGTAAGAGAGCGTTGTTGTATTTAAGATGGCGCAGTCTGTTTCTTCGACTAGCCGGTTTCCTGGAGAGTTTGTGCGTGTGGTGAGCGTTGAGGTCGCCTGTAAGAAGGAAATTTCCAGTATTATTTAATTTGCTTAGGTATTTTTCCCACCTGGTTGGGTCAAACGGCGAGTTTGGTGTTCTGTAGACTGCTGCGATGGTGAGTGCTTCTGCGTTTATCTGGAGTTGGACTGCGAGAGTTTCTGTATGTTGGTCTTGAAGGGTTATGCTGGGTATGATGTTCCATGATGTGTGTTTTTTTGACGGCGATGAGAATTCCGCCGCCTTTGGAATGAGTTCAGTCTTTTCTTACTATGTCGAATCCTGGTAGGATGAGGTTCATGTTGGGCTTCAGTCATGTTTTGGTCCAGATTATTACGTTGTATGCTGTAGAGTAGGCGGTGAATTCGTCTGATTTGTTTTTTAATTGTTTGCAGTTCCAAGTTAGTGTTTTGAAGTCGCTGGTTTGTGGGTTGTGCATTGTGTTTGCTTCTACGTGTTATAATTGAGGGTGATTTGGTTGGGTTTGGTTTGAGTGTTGTATCAGTGGCAGACTGGAAGTTGATACGTTGTCTGCTTGTTTCGGATTGGGTGTTGATGGGATTTTGTTTTTCGATGGAGGGGTTTGGGTGTGCGGTGTGGGTTTTGTGTTGTTTTGGTAATTAGAGGTTGATGGTTCGGTTGTGGGTGTTCTTGTTGTTGTGCTTGGAGGGCTGTTTTTGGAACAGATTCTGAGTGTGTTATTAAGTCACGAATTTGTTTGGTTTGTAGAGTTTTGGTTTATCCCTCCTATTTGTCGCAATAGGAAGGTTTTGTTTGCTGAGTTCGTAGGTAGTTTTGGGAAGTTTTTGTTGTTCTTTATGGTTTGTGTGTTGTCGTTTTGCGTTTTTTGGGTTGGGATTCCCGTCTTTGGCCATAAGCGAGGCCTCATACACGCTAACGTCGCTGTGGGCTAGGATGTTATTGACTTCCTTGTTGGTGCGCATTTGTATGCAGTTTTTGTCGAAAGTTGGATGGTCTTCTGGGCAGTGTAGGCATTTTTTCGCTGGTTCTTGGCAGTTGTGTGGGTTATCTTCTGTTAGTTGGCCGCAGTTTATGCAGGTTTTCGGGCTTCTGCAAAATTTTGCGACGTGTCTGAAATAATTTCTGCACGTATTTACTGGTTCAATATATGGTGCGATTGATTTTTGGAGGAGGCCGTATAATTAGATTTTTTTGGTAATGCGGCCCCTTCGAAGGTGATTAGCAGTTTCGCTGGGTATCCATTTTATTTCTTTAGTTTGTTGGTTGACTGTTCATCTGTTTAGTCTTTTCGCGTATATGATGCGGTAGGGTGATGAGGCGTGGTTAAGGATGTCGCTGATGTCGAATTCTGTACTGTATCCTTTGAGGATGCCTTTATTTTCGGTTTTGTATCTAGGGATGTACTCCCTGTTCAATTAGTGCTTTTGAGAGAATGGTCTTGTTTGCTTCTTTGTAATTATTGATATATGAACTGGACTTCAGCTTTGTTGAAGCCCCTGGCTTTTATGGAGTGTGCTCCGATTCCAATGCTGGACATGGCTTCAACTTATACATTAAGTTGAAGGCTTTGGGTTTTTTTATCTTGTCGGTCGATAGTTTGATTTCTATGTGTGATGGGCCTGTGTGGGTTTCTGGATATAAAATAATTTTCGGTTCTGTCGAGGTGGAGATTCTTTTATTCGTTTCAGTTGGTTCCGGGGTAGGCGATGGGCATTTTCTTTTTATGTTTTCTGTTTCTTTACTGTTTGACTTTGTTCTTCTTTTTACTGTTTTCTATGGTAGCTCTGCTTCAGAATCCGTCTTTGCCGCCATGACTCCTGTGAGGTACAGGCTGGGCCACGTGTGTGCCAACGTGGCTGACGGAGGTTATACCTTTCTTCTTTTTTTTCTTTTTTCTTTTTGCCTGTTTCTTTTATTTATTAATTTTTGTCTTCTTTTTTTTCGAGTCTTGCTGGTTTTGTGTTTCACTTATTTAGCGATTTTGTACACTCATAGATTTTTTTCTCACTGTCGCGCACGTGCTTCTTCTCTCGTCGCCACCACTTTTTTTTCTAGGAGGAATGTTAGATCTATCTTATAGATCTATTATAACAGCGACATTTCGTATCGGTTAAGTGTACAACTATTATGTATGTAATATGCGTGTATGTATTATTTATATAAGCAGCTCATCTTTGTAATAAGAGTCCGCTGAGTAAAATTATTACCTCATTAATTATTATAAAGCCACACTGTTCCACGCGCTCCAACACTTAAAGTCAAATTTATTGGGTTTATTTGGCACATATTGTGTGAATTTACATCTCGCTTTTGTAGGGAATAGTTATTCATCAATAATCAAATTCATATCGGGCTTTTAGCTATTTTGACTATTCTCGCTGAATCTGTTCCATACATCTGAAATTAGAGCAAATTTGTCGGATTTTAAACATTGGCTTCGCTGTGTTTTTTCATCAAATCGGAGGAATTTTAAAATTTCTGTAAAAGAGTTCGTGTTTATAGTTTTAGAAAAAAAAGCAGGTCCCCATTTCGAATCCCATAAATATGAAATAGATAAATTTCTTGCTAATAAGCGCCACATGTGTATAAAATTGCAATGAAGGCGTATAATTTTGATACAGGCAGATCCCATTCCTATGATCCAATATGATTATCTATTATCAAAGAAAATGCCATTTTTTTTTACTAATTATAATATTTCGTTTAGCCATTATGCCGTTAGACCTGATATTTGTTTGCAACTATATTATGCTTATAGCGTGCCGATCTGAATTCGACGTATTCTGGACATTGATTAGAGCGGTGGCTTGCTGCTTTCAATGTGAATGAAAGTCAGCTGATTCCAGCAAAGTTTGATTCGTATGATTAAGTATGATTGTAGAACCGTGAATTGTCGCGCGTAGATGTGTGTGCTCCTGAAACTTCTGGTCACTCTGCTGGATTGCCAAAAACTGCTCGAACTTTTTTTTTTCCTTACGTAATTTATTTTCACTGCAATTCCTGGGGCATCATGTCTTTATACCTGCATTTAAAGTGTTTACTTTGTTGTTTCTGTTTAGCTTATTGGTTTCTTTTTCTTTTTGTGATTCGTGTGGGTGTGTTGCGGGAAAAAATTTTCAAAAAACCTGCACTGCTTGATTTGGTGATCTTGTGTTAATGCTTTGTTAACTGTGTGAGATTGCGTGTGTAGGGACTTTTGTCCTGACTTTTAAGGGGATGTTAGTGACTTCGTATTTTACTATATTACTGATGAGGGGGTTTGTATGGTTGTGATAGGCTCTTGTGAGAGAATTACGAATAAAATCCTGAATGGTCGATATGTTTGCGATACATGTAATATTCTTATGTTTCATATGGCTGGTTTAGGATTATACGTAAGAATTTGTTTTGGATCCTATGAATCTTGTTTATATGTGTCCATGCGTCTGATGCACGTTTTGTATATGTTGATTTTGATATTCGTTTTTAATCCGCTGTTTTTGACAATAAGAAGATAAAGCCGATGGAGAGCTGGATATGCCAGGTTCACTCTTTCATCTATTGTGGGAGCCCATGTAATTTTTGTGTCTAGGATACTTGACTGTGTCCAGAGTACAGCTTGGTCTGCTATTTTGATTGGTTTCAGTGCCAGATATTTCTTGGTGGTGAACATGATTGTTTGGGTTTTTGTAGGGTTGAGTTGTAGTTTCCAGTCTTTAAAGTACTTTTGGAGTAAGTTAATATGGTTTTGTATGTGTTCGGTGGCTTTTGTTAGGGCTCCATAATAAGGCGTAGATTGCGGTGTCGTCGGCGAATATGGCTGTGTACGTGTCTTTGATCGTGGTAATATCGTTGATGTACAAGGTGAAAAGGAGAGGGTCTAAAATAGAATCCTGGGGTACTCTCGCTGTGATTCTTTTGCAAGTTGATTTGGTTCCGTTCATGGACACATAGAATTTCCTATCGTGTAGATAATTGGTTATTATGTTTCTAAATGGAGAGGATTTTGTTTTCGTGTAGCTTGATTGTTAGGGCGTTGTGCCGACGGAGTCGAAGGCTTTATTGAGGTTAAGTAGAATAAGTTGGGTTGTTCTTTTTTTGTTTTTCTCCATCATGATGTTTTCGGTGACTCTGTAATTGATGGCTAAGTGGTTTTGTCGATAGCCGAATTGCTGCGGGATTATTATGTTGTGTTTGGTTCCAGGAGATGACATTGGATGATCTTTTCTAGGATCTTGCCTAGTATATCCAGGAGGCTGATCGGCCTGTAGCTTGTAATGTTTGTTGCGGGTTTCCTTGGTTTTGGAATAGGAATTACCTTGGTCATTTTTCAAGTCTTCGGAAAATAGGCAAGTTGGAAGCATGCTTTATAGATATAATATAACTGTACTATTGGTTTGATCGGTAGTTTTTTGAGCGTGGTACTCGTTATCTTGTCGGGTCCTGGAGCTTTGTTGTTTGGAAGGTTTTTAATTATATTTTTAATCATTTTAGGATTGCAGTGTAAGTGATTATTTGAGGATGCATGGGTTGTTTGAATGAGAATTAGTCTATGCTGAATGTCTTTTTCGAGTGGAAAGTATTGATTGTATACTTGTGTATGTTTTAGAAGTTTTTAGCTAAGCCTTCCGATTTTTCTTCATCGGTGTAAAAAATGGAGTTTGGGGCTGTGTCTTGTAGAACGGGTATTTTAGTTTTTAAGCTACCGGCGATTTTATAGGTTTGCCATAGTGTGTGATCCGTGTTTTTAATGTTGGCTAGTTTTTGTTGCCATATGCTGCTTTTTATGTGGGTTATTTTTTTTTAATTACGTTTGTGAGGATGTTCCTTTGCAATTTGAAGATCGGATTTCCAGTTCTTTGATACTCCCTTCTCATTTTGTTTCTGTTCTTAATTGTATCTTGGAAGAACGGATCGGTGATTAGCCTTGCATTGTAAGTCGAAACTGTCCGAGTTGCTTTTCGGTATGCTTTCTGTATGTGTTGAATGGGGGACTTGATTTCAGTGTCTATGTGCGTTTTGTTTGCTAGATTGGCATTTATGGTGATTTTATTACAGAATTTAGAGTATGCTTTCCAGTCAGTGTGTACTGCCATCTTTGTCTTTCTTGCTGTTCTGTGTAGTTGGAGAGAAAACTCTACCAGTAGATGGTTGGATGGTAGATCATCTATAGTTCGGCAGCTGTAGTATGGTGCGTTCGAGAGGAAAATGTCTATGTTGGTTGATGTGCAATTGGATTGTTTATGTGTGTAAGTTGGGTTATGTATAACTTGATAATCTCTGAGGTCTGAGTGGTTCTTGATTGCTGTTCCGTTAGCGTTTTTGCTTATATTGTTCCAAATGCGGTGTTTTGCATCGAAGTTACCCCCGATAATGATGTTGGGGAGGAATGATACTTTCGAGATCGGCTTGGCTTATTTTTATTTTGGTGGGGCGTACGCGGTGCCGACCGTCTATGCGGGAGTGGTTTTGAATTGCTGCTAAATTCTATGTTGTGTGAGATTGGTTGCGGTATGTCTTCGACTGGGATGCTTTGTAGATTGCTATGAGTACCCTTCCTCTGGGTTTATTGGCAGTAGTGGATGTATGTTATAGTTGATAAGTTTGAACTTGTTAGTGGATGTTAGTCCGGTTTCTGTAATGATTGCTATATCCGTGTTATGGTCACTGAGGAATTTTTGTAGTTCGATGGTTTTGTTTTTAATGCTAGTTGCGTTCCATAAAGTGAATTTTAGTGATTTGTTATGCGTCATCATTTTCCAACACTTTTACTATAGAAATACACTTCTAGTGGCTTTTACTTTGTCTAAATTGTTTGTGCAGTGTTTTTGGATTAGGAAGATAATTCTTAGGAATAAGTCTAGTTCTGTTGATTTTATTTGGTCCAACTGTTCCGTAATGTCGGGATTTTTTTAAGTTTCTGCAGATGAGGGTGACCGGGGTGACTATCTGGGGGTAAGTGCATGTGTGTAGGTTATTTCCTGTCTAAATCCGTGCGTGGGGTGAACGAAGGGATACTTGGAGTTTTGTTGGTGGAGAGACTGGGGAAGTATCGTGTGTGTAGTGGAGTGGGAGAGGTGTGGAAGGTGTGAGGCGCTATTCGGACATTGTTAGCGTGAGCTACTTTTTCGGTTAAATAGGCCAGGAGTGCCAAGCATTTTGAGAAATTTGCAGGGTGATTTCCCTTGCAGTTTGCACAAGTAGGTGGTATTTCCAGGATTTTCGTGCAGGTCCTTGTGTCGTGTGATCCAGCGCATTTAACGCAAACTGCTTTCTTGTTCCAATTCTCAGAGATTTGTACTTGGTATCGATAGTACTGGTTTGTTTGATTCGTATTTCTCCCAGTATATTTTAATTTTTCTATGTACCTGACGTGTTATATCTATCTGCGTTGTATATCCGGGCACAAATGTAACACTTGGTGTGCGTGGGAATCTCGGTGCATGAGACGAGATTCAGGTCCTGGTTTTTGATGATGCTACATATTCTATTTTCTGGAAGTTTAATGAGACCTTTAAGGGCTACCGTGGTTGTTTTTTTGGTGCTGATCGTGTAGGTGATACTCTATAGATAATCTATGTTCTCTTTTTGGCAGATGGCTTTGAAATCGGAGAAGTCTTTTGTGTTGGTGAATGTGATTTTTAGTCTATTTAATGATAGTTTGATTTGAAATGCGTTTTTGTATTTCTCTTTTAGAGCATCAAGCAATTTGACATAATCTGTGTTTCCACGTACGTAGATTGGGGGAGGTTTTACCTTTTTTGTGATGGAGTGTGGAGGGATATTTTTGAGGTTTATTGTTTTCTTTTGGAGTATCAAGGTTGTCAGTGTCGTTTAAAAGGCATTCAATAAATATGTTAAATTGATTTTGGGTAGGAATATTAGTTTCCATATCTGTATTAATTATTTTGGATGGTCTTGTTTTTGATGGTTATAGGACGGAGCGCATATTCCATGGCCTTTCTTTTGACCGTGGGCCGTCTGTCTGTTTTCTCTACGTCCGTTTTGGGTTATTGTTTTTCCTTTTTCTCGTGTATCCCTGCTGTGTGATGAAGGGAACTAGAGCTGGTACTCCTACACTACACTATTTTCATGAATTCACTCGACTGACTGTTCACTGTCGAGCAACTCGACTCAATTGCTCGAACTTCTTCTTTTTTTTTTTATTGGCTGGTTGTTTTAATGGTGCAGTCCCTGGAATTTTCCTGTAGCTCTGTAACCTGCATTTAAATTGAAATTTTGGGTGTTCGTTTTTTCTTTGTAGGGTTTGTTTTAATATAATTACTGTGCGTGTGAGGTTGCAGGAGAAAATTTTCAAAAAACCCGCAGTTCGTGAAAAGCGAACGTGGTATAGAGTGTTGTTGTATGTTGTCTTATTACTCTAGTGCGTGCTTTGGTAGTTTTGTCTTTATCTTGAGTGGTATATTCGTAGTTTCGTAGTTTTCGGTGTTTTCGATGAGCGAATTTAGATGATTTGTGTTATATGACTTGATGAGTGATTTTTTAATGTATTCGTTGATGGCAGGGATGTTTGCTATTGAATGTAGGGTTTTGATAGGAGTATCTTATGGTTTGTCCAAGATGATTCGTAGGAACTCGTTTTGTATTTTTTGTATTTTGTTTTTATGTGTGCTTGCTGCAGCTGCCCATACTTGATGTCCGTATATTATAATAGGTCTGACACAGATTTTGTATAAATTTAGTTTTATGTTGGTTTTTAATTTACTGTTTTTGGATATTAGGGGTAGTTTAATGTCTTGTAATTTTGTTATTAATGTCTTTATGCCATACGGAATCGAAGGCTTTATTTAAGTCCAAGAGTATGAGGTGTGTGGTGCGGTTTTTGTTCTTTTCGATTATAATGTGTTCAGTAACACGCTGAAGCTGCTAGGCAGCGGAGTGATTGGTGCGAAATTCGAATTGCTGCGGGATGATTAGGTTTGATTGTTGGATTGTTTTTGTATTTGATGTTGTATGATTATTTGAAGAATTTTGCCGAATGTGTCTAGTGGGCCTATAACTTGTTATATTGGTTTCAGGTTTGCCGGGTTTGGGTATAGGTATGATTTTAGCGATTTTCCAGGATGTAGGAAAGTATGTAATTTGCAGGCAGGCTTTGTAAATATAGAAAAGACTATTGGTTTTCTCGGGAGGTTTTTGAGTTTATCGGTTGTTATATTGTCAGATTCTAGTGCTTTATTGTTGAGGAGGTGTTTAATAATGTTACGAATTGTGCTAGGAGAACAGTGAACTTGAGTAGGTGGCAGTGGTTGGGTTTGGTTGTTTTATGATCTATGAGTTTTTCTAATGGAAAGTACTGTTTGTAGGCTGTGAATGTCGTGGAAGTTTTGTGCTAATCCTTCTGCTTTTTCCTCGTCTGTGTATACTTGTTGCTTATGTGTGCTGTCTTGTAGAATAGGGATTTTGGTTTTGGAGCCACCGGTGGTTTTGTAGGTGGTCTATATAGTGTTGTCGGTGCGTTGAATGTTGGCCAATTTATCCTGCCATGATTTGGTTTTTGTGTTTGTTATTATTTTTTGGATCTTAGTGATAAGAATGTTTCTGAAAAATTTGTAAGTGGTGTTTCCTGTTTTTTGGTACTTCCTTCTCATTTTATTTCTGTCTTTAATTGTTTCTAGGAGGAGTAAATCGGTGTTGGGGGTTCTGTTTGATGTCGGAGTTAAGTTGCGTTTTTGTATGCATCTTGTATGTGTTGTGTCAAAGCTTTGATTTTTGCGTCTATTTGCTTTTTCAGGTATGTGTTTATAGTAGTGTTGTTGCAGTAGTTTGTTGAACTTTTTCTAGTTTTTGTGTTTTATCGATTGAGATTTTGTAGTTTCCCTATACGGTTTAATTGTTAATTTTACTGGGAGGTGATTGGAGGGGAGATCGTCAATAATTTGGCAATTGTAGGAGTATGATATATCGGCGAGGAAGATGTCTATGTTTGATGGAGTACAGTTTGTTTTTTTGTGTGTATAGGTTGGGCTATGTATGATTTCGTAGTTTCCTAAGTCTGCGTGGTTTTTGATTTTGGATCCGTTTGCATTCCTGATTAGATTGTTTCATATGGGATGTTTGGCATTGAAATCACCACCAATGATAAAATGGCCTACTCAATGTGGAGGAATGATGTGCTCTGTTTTGGTTATACTGGTTTTGGAATGCGGCACCTACCGTTATTGGGGATGTGATTTTAAGTTTTATTTTGATGGTATCTATGTTTGATATGGTTTGTTGCGGAGTATCTTCGACGGGGATGTTTTTATGAGTTTATATTAGTCTCTTCTTGGTTTGTTTTGGGTTGTGGGGATTTCATCTTTTCTATATATGTTGTAATTTCTGAGTCTGATTTTATCTGAAGGTATGAGCCATGTTTCGGTTACTATTGCTATGTCGGTGTTTTGCATGTCTAGAAAATTTTGTAACTCTGCGGTTTTGTTTTTCACGCTGGTGGCGTTCCATAAGATAATGTTTAGGGACTTATTATGGGTCATATTCTAGTTCTTTGACGATTAATATAGTAGCTTTAACTCTGTCTAGGTTATTTGTGCATTTGGTGTAGTGTTTTTGAATGAGATTGATAATTCTTAGAAACAGGTCTAAATCTGAAGACTTTAATTGTTTTATACTTTCTGCTAGATCGTTGTTTGGTGTTTGTTCGTTTATTTGGCTGCTTTGCGAGGGAATTTGCGAAGTTAATGCCTTGGCATATGTAAGACCGGGTTTGATTTTTTGTGTTGACTGTTGGGTTGGAAAATAGTATGATGAACTGGTAGAGGGTAGACTTGGGAATTGGTGTTGAGTATGGGTGAATGTAGGTTGGTTTTGCTGAATCTGTAGTTTGTTTGTGATCGCGTTTTTCTTTTTTCTTTTTTCTTTTTTTTTTTTTTTTTTTTTTTGTTTAAGAAGGCTAATAGGGCGGAACACTTGGAAAAGTTGGCGGGTCTCCTTTGCAGTTTGCACACGTTGCGGGTATATCCCTGATTTTTGTTATTCCTTGTGTCATGAGCACCAGCACATTTCACGCATACTGGTTTTTTGTTGCAGTTAGCTGACGTATGGCCGTGTGCTTGACAGCGGAAACATTGGACTATTGGTTTATGAGTTTCATATTTTTGATCATATCCCAGTAGATTTTAATATGTTCAATGTATCTTATGTGGTTTATTTGTGCTAGAGTTGTCCCTGGCACAAATGTGATTCGATAAATTGGGTATTTAATGTGCGTTGGCATCTCTATGCATGAGATTGTTTTTAGACCCTGGCTTTCTATGCTTCCGCGTGTTCTATCTAGTGGGAGCCGAATTAATCCTTTTAAAACTACAGTGGTTGTTTTGTCTGAGCTGATTGTGTATGTATGGTATTCTATGTTGTCTGTTTTACATATTTCCTTAAATTCATTGAAGTCGGTTATGTTACTAAACATTATTTTTAGTTTGTTGTAAACGAATTTTATTTGGAATGAGCTTTTACATTTATTTTTCAGTGCGTCCAATAGTTTAATATGATTTATATTTCCATGTATGTATATTGGTGGTGGTTTCAGGTTGCGTTTGTTGGATTTGTTTATGCTATAATATTTTCGTGATCTGAGATTGTGGTTTAGCGTGGGTTTTATCGGTTTCTGATTTTATTACTAAGCATTCAACGAAAATGCTGAACCTGGTTTTGTTGTGAATATCGGGATTTATGATGTCCATACCTTCTACTCTATTGATTTTGGTCACGGGGGTGGAGTCTAAGAGTGATGTTGATCTTCCACGTGTGGATATTTTTATTTACTCTTCTTTCAGTTTCCGTTTTTCTACCCATGTGGTTGCTTTTCCTGCAATTTCGCGAGCCTGGTTTTTGGGTGCCTGTTTGTTCAGGTTTCCCTAAATAGAGTGGTTTCCTCTAGTGGATTGATCCAGTTAATTAAGTTAACTGTTAGATTTAGAATTTGAATTTAAATTGGAAATTGCTCTTGGGCGTTGTTTATTTCCGGTCGTGTCGATTTGGCGTATTAACGCTTCCCGACTATTCACCTGTATTTTCGCGTCGCGATTTATTTGTCAATTTGATTTTAATAACTGTGTCCGATATAAAATCTAACTGATGAATTGTACTACTCTCACTAACGTAACTGATCCTTACTCATATGTTATTTTAACTGCGATTGAATTCTGATAACTCTTATCAACTGCTCGAACTACCTTGTGGGTGGTCTTATATAGTGGGAAATTGCATTGTATTTTTCCCGGTCACGAGATTGGGCAGACAGCTAATTGGACCCAGATATGTGGTGAAGCGAGATCGGTTCCGTAAGGTCATATTTGCTTGCTCTATGGGCTTACTGCTCAGGGTCCCTCATATTGTTTTATGTGTTGTTGGCTCTGACTGTATAGCTAAGCCCAGGTGGACGCGTTCCTATGCCTACCTCTTAACCTGAATTTACCTGTGTTTTATGTTCGTTTATGACGGGGACCGTTGCGATAAAGAAACTTACCGAATCTTGGAATTGATACTCATGACTACAATAATAAAGTAGAAGGTAATGGATATGAAGTACGGTCGCGGGAAGTCCCTGCCGTAGAGAAAATTATAAATTAGACAGTTACTATCCCTGGCTCAATGAATTTGTCTTTCGCGTTGCCGTTTTTATCCCCATTGTGTTCGGACCGAACAATGCTCATCACACAAGGTCCCAAATATATGTTCTTCAGTCGAAGCGTGTGAAATTCAGATGTTCGTTCTTCCAGGAGATGATGTTGGTACGGAGTTGGCGCTGGAAAACAATTTTCAGAAAGCCATTTGTTGATATTTTTATTGAAATAATATTTGATGTAATGCAGAATACATAATACAAAAATGAGGTAAAATATAAATTTTAATTCATACGTTTCTGTACGATTTAAAATTTAATTCCAACATTTAAAGTTCAGTTTATTTAATTTTAGTAGTTTACACAAGGTTTAGTGAAATTAATAACTTGAATATTATACTTTCTCTTGCTCAGGTGTATATCTCTTTACTATTAAAATAATGAACATTATACAAACTAGTGCCACATTATAATAACTAAATAAGTTTCGGTATTCATGGTTAAAAAAGAATTAAGTTAACAAAAATACTGTTACCTGAATATGTAGAATGCAAGAAGTTTAAAATATTACAAACAAGCTGTAAAATTGCTTCTAATTTCTAAAACGTCAATAGAAAATTCAGTGATACGAAATTTTATTTAAAATTTGTGTGTAAATAATGTAATCTATATTTAGATACTTTCTTTCATTTAATCCGAGGGAAACATGTTTGAAATAAAACAATTTTATCCATAAACTTTTGTTCAACTAAAGTATATTAAATATCGCTGATATTTGCCAAAGAATTTGTATGACATTTCGGAGACGAAGATTCAAATGTAAACTTCAATAAATAGTAAATGATACTGAAAAATCACATATACAATTAATACACATTTTAAAAGAAACGAACATTGATTGAATCATTGTTGACTTTTCTATTTCTATTGACAAATTTTATATTCCATTTTATGGTAAAGAAGATTCAAGATACGTAATTATTCTAATAATAATTTCTGGTGCTATTTTCTGATCTGTTATTACCTTTGTATTACCAAGAATATCGCAAAAGACAAAAAAGAAACTGTGTAATTGTATGTATGTACATTGCATTAATCAAGAGGTTCACGTAACCATTACCGTTTGATCTAACTACTATAATTGCTATAAAAGTATTCAGATGATAAAGATTGTAATGTTATCGCTTCCATTTGCAAAGAACATATTGACTTACGAATTTAATGAAATTTTTATTGAATATGTTCATAAAATATGACCTTTGGCAGACAGTAGTTTCAAACATATTGAACAGATGTGTAGAAAACAAAACAAAAGAGCCTTATTTATTTTACCATACAAATAATACGTTTTATTGTCATTCATTGTAGCATAATAAATTGAAGTTTCGTAATGTAAAAACGTTTGTGTTTATCTTTTTATTGCTTAACTTCCATTTTTCTATGAAATCATCTTTTCCTAAATTTCATTAACAAATTTCTCTATGAATTACTCATATTAGATTGTGAATTTTTAATAATTTAAATTATTATTAATAAACAAAAATATAAGACACTCAAAGTAGAAAATAACAAAACTTTGAGCAATTGTACAATGTACAATGTTTATTCAAAAACTGATCGAATTATTATGCTATAAGAAAACTATGTTTGAAAACTTATAATATTAATTTATAAATTTTATTTGATTCTCCCTAATATTATTAAATTAGAAATTAGAAATTTATCAAAATGGTTCAAATGATTTGAATAATTTAAAATAGAAATTTATCAAAACAGTGTAACCATGTTACTTTGGAATAAAATAAATTTCTGATCAGTGTAAAAATAAAGTTAATCATATCATAAATCGTAATAGTACTCACGGTACAAAAAGCTCTTTCTTACAGCATTGGGACCACCATTACTCCACACCTTGAAACATTTACCTTGCCATGTGTTGGACGTTACAACTTTATTCGAGGAAACAGAAAGGGCTGCAGAAGAAGCTCTCAAGTAACTTATAAACGTGAAAGATTATTGTTTAATACTGTAGTTAAAACTTAATTAAATTTGATTTAAATAAGAAAATTGATATTTTATAAAATTGATAAAAATGATGCACAAAGATTTGATTAAACGTTGGTAAAAGATATTTTAAATCATTAATATTTTTTCTATTAATTAAATGTTCAGATATTTGAATTTATTATTCATAATTTAATTTGATTACTTGTAAGTATTGTACTATGAATTATTTATAGTTTAATTATTGAATAATATCTTGATCAATTGAATCACTGGTAGAAAATGAAAATGGCTCGGGGAAGTTTACCATCGTTGCTCTATATTCCTGACTTATGATTTTAATCTTGATTACGGCCAATTGCCTGCAAGAAGATCTACCAGTAAGATGAAACTGTGAGTGTAAAATCGAGTTTATCGAGTATAAAATATTAATTTAACAATAATTGCTAATAAAAGATGCAGGAGTACAATTGTAATCAGTATTAGAATGCTATAAATTTAGAAAGATATTAAAATTCTAAATTCTTCAAAGATATTTAAATTGATATGTTTAGATATCATTATCGAATTTTTCGACTTTCTAGATAATAACACATTTTAATAACGGAAAGCGAAACATAGTAGAATCGATTACTGTACTTTAGATGTTTTATATATTTTTTTAATTTATATGCATTCTCCGGAATAAATGCATAAAAATTCGCAATTTAGTAATATAAGTACAGACTCATAGAAATTGTATACCATCAATATTTTGCTACAAACGACTGAAATAGATGTTAGAGTATTCTTTTGCTTTGCTTGAAGAAAACAAGGATCTATTTCACATGTTTTTCAATTATGTGTAATAAATTGTGAAAAGTACAACATGAAAATGATAAACATTTTCTCATTTTCATTTTCAGACTGAATATTCAATTTTGATTTTAAATGAATTATTAACATTAATAATATAAAAATAAAAATTTAATTACGATTGAATTATTAATTAAGTTAATAATTTATATATAATTAAAATTATATATATATTATATATAAATGAATAGATAAAATTAACAAAAACTTCTATAAATTTAATGAAAATTAAATAGAGGAATTAAAATTAATAATAATTAAAGTGCCAGCAATAGCGGTTAAACTTATATTATAAGTTAATAATAAATAAAATTTTATTTTATTAAAAAATAGTAATTATATTAATTAATTTTGCATAATTAAGCATTGTTCGACAAACACCGAGATGAAATATTCGAAGTCATGTTCCCTGACGCACAGCAGCGGGAATCATTTTTTAAACAATTATTCGTTCACTCGACGTGTGATCCCGATTCTAATTGTTCTTCAGAAGGTACGATGTGTTCATATTAAAAGATTATTCAAACATTTAAAAAATACCTTACTATTGTTACTATTTAAAGACAGAAAAAATAAGTATTTTTTTGGATTTTCTGACTTTTACGTCCACTTAATAATTAAAAATAAGTATTTTAATATGAAATAGTCGAAACAAGAAATAGTATGATTCGAAGACATAAGACTTTTGAAAGTATCATAATTCTGTAAAACACGAATGATACTATTTTAACTTAATCGATATTATTAGTTTAACTTAATATTAATCTATATAAATAATATTATTAATGTATTTTAGAAATCCATATATTATCTTTCGTATTTTATGATATTTGTAATTATGTAACAATTTGACTAGTAATTGCACATCAATATCAATTTATTATCTAACTAGCGCAATTCGAACAAATTATGAATCTGAAGAAGACGAAAAAAGTATTAAGGAAACGAAAACAGGACGTGCCGATACCGCGGCAAAATCCTCAAATTCGTAAGTGAAAGATTCCTTAATTTTTTCAGTTAAAGAACCTTGTAGGATATTAACAATACTGTAATAACGATAGAGGAGGCATCTTTCTCGGAGAAGCAAAGTTTGCGATAGAATTTGTACGGTGCGATCAGCTCACGTGATGACCAATTCCAAATCAAGTAACAAATCTTTCAATTTGATTTGAACATCGTAGAAAATAAATGTGATAAGTCAATTTTTGTAGATTTCTTGATATAAATATTTTCGCAGATACATAATGACCACTAAGCATGAAAAATTGTCAATATTTCAAACTACTTCTTATTTTAAATGTACAAATAACTAAATTTCTTATATTATTTCAAAATTATTCTCCTACAAGAAAGAAAAAAATATGTAATGTTAGACATATGATCCCTTAAAACCGTTACTTGCTAAGAGAACAAAAGTTTTATTTTTTTATTCAGAAATTAATATTAAAAGAAAAAGCAGCGAAGGACCACCGTTGATTTTAATTTATTGGCGCCGAGAAACTGATTTTGGAATGGAAGAGCTGTTTCGTAAGATCGTTGAGAAAGAAGAGACGTTGAGATAGAAACATGGCCGTGTTATGACCTCGGAAGTCTATTTGCCCTTTCAACATACAATTAGTCATAAAAATATTCGGGCACCAATATAAATTTGACTTTTATGTTCTGTATTTTAACAAAGGACTAAAAAAAATGTATTATACTATGATAAAGTATAGTTCTTAGATAACCGCAATGCAAAATCATTTTATTTATTACATATAATTGTTTAAATAATGGAATAAAATCAAAGAAATCGCTTATTTACAGGTTGCAAATATATTCGGACTTCGTGATATACTGTCATGTATGACAGTATATATGAAAGTTTAACAATTCCCCGAAAGTTATAAGTACAATATCTATAAACATAATGCTTAAGCAAGCTACAGAGAAGGTCAGCAGTCGAATATTTATCAGTTACATTTCAAATTCATTAAGATGTGGGTCGTAAAGGCACAAATACTTCGTTTGAGATGCAACAGTTATTTTCTCCACCGGGAAAAGGGAAAATCATATCGCGAAATTTCGAAGCTTTTAAATATTAATAAGAATAGTGGACATTATAAAAAGATTTTAAAATGAAGATAGAATTGATTTTATTCGTCAGAGTTTATTCGTCAAGTGTATACGTCCGCGTATTCTAAGTGATCGTGATAAATGTGATATTATTAGAACAATTTAAAAAACAAATTTTAAAAAAGCCACAGATAGGTGCTCCACAACTGGTAACCATATTGCAAGAAGAACGCGGTATTACTGTTCACCTAGAAAACGTGCGAAGAGTGTTGCGTGCAGAAGGCTACAACGATCGAATAGCCAGGGAAAAGACATATATCAATGCAATAAAACGAAGGAAGAGACTTGAGTTCGCTAAAGCATACAGATCAAAAGAAAATGAATGATGGAGTAATGTTATTTTTGTTGACGAGAACATTTGATGTGTATGGTAGCTGTAGTGGCCTATGATTTCTCAAATACGAGAGTCGAACACCAACTAGTACAAGCCGCAAGTGGCTGTGCACTAGTGTCGAAGTCTAGCGATCTTCGACGTTAAGCAAACAGAGTGCGGAACACCGGTAGGATGGGTGAGAGACCGTCCAGCCTAGCGAAGTAGTTTCAACAACAAACGTCTGAGATAAAAAGGAGTCGCTGCCATCAGCCCACTGGATGAGTCTAGGCAGTGATCCTGAGACGAAACGCCACAATCTTCATCTGTCACCTTCCATTACCAAACCGAACATCCATCCTTAATTTCATTAGCATTATCATTATCACTTCTTTCCCTTCAGTGGCGATGGAAGAGTCAGAGTGTGGAGAAAACGCAAGAAAGAACTAAATCTAAAACACTTACAATCCCCACTGTAAAACACAGTGGTTTGGGGTGTATTTCTTCACACGGAATGGCAGAATTCCAATATTCATTGACGATATACTAGATAAAAATAAATATTTAAGTATATTACATTTGAAGAGGACATAAAAGTGATATATATGTTAGTGCCGGAATATTTTTGTGACCGACTGTAACTTTGGAAAGGAACGAGGAAGATTTATGCTTGACGGTAGAGTGCCTCGAACAGTTTAATAAATTATAAAAGTGCACGTGAAGAAAGAACAAGAAGACTGAATTATCGTATTTTTGATCTATCGAGATACAAAGCGTACGTGCAATACTTATCACAGCTACAAGAAATGTATTTATTCTTTCATCGGCTAATTTGTAATTTCCAGTTATTCATCATTGACATCTAAACCAAAACAGTCTAACAATTGCCTGTTCAAATTCGGACCTTAAAAGGAAATTGTTGCGTGTTTTGTTAATAACCTAATGATACATTAGTCGATCATTATCATTGTTCGTGATTGTACATGTGTATGTTGCATACTGTACTGCGTGTGTCTGTATGTATTATTAACTTTTTTGTTTAAATATTTTGCGACAAGACACGTTGTTTCTAACGTGTATGCGCAAAGTGGAAGTTATATTAAAAACTACTTAACCATTATGAACTATATTGAAAATTAATTTTTGTTCTTTTAATGAATTAAACATTATAGTTTTGATTAAATTTAATTCTAAAACAAACTATCATTGAATTATTCGAAAAAATCTTATTTATTATACTAATTTTTATATTAAAAAGAACTTTGCACTAATAGAATCTTACGGTATAGAATGCATTAAGATTGTATATTATATATACATGACATGGAAACACGTCAATTGCAACAATATGAAAATATTTCAAATACGTTTGAACACTATGACAGTACAAGTTTTTCTTCTTTACCCAATACGAAATCTCATGCGAGTTATAAAAATAAGAATCCTATTAATGTAAATAATTCACAACATCAACAAGACGCAGACGCTGAAGAAAAAGATAATACACATGTCTCGTTAGAAACACTATTAGACAGATGATGGAAATTTTAGGAAAACCTGATTCTGCAAAGCAGGCAAACGAAACTGATTCTACCAGAAATTTAAACGAGTTCTTATCAAGTAATAGCAACTTCACAGATAGATCAGGCAGTACATTTGAAACAAATAATAACTTGATGTGTCAAACGGAAAAATCTTATAATATGATTAGAAGATGCAAATGACTTGAGAAAAATTAACACTTTATCTTCGTGTGATACATACGCTTGAAACAGATTGAATTCTGAGAGATTAACACAATACTGGAGAATTCCAATGAAAGTAAAAGTAATTCACAGCAAATTGAATCTAACAACTGGTCTAAGAAATACATGGGCAAATTAAAAAATTTCTTTTTTTGGAAAACTGAACAGCAAATGCATGAATAAACAAATATTTACTACTACTAATAAACAAATATTTACCACTAACGAAATAAATGATAATACTTCTATATCCTCGGATACATCAACTGAGATGAAATACTAAGGAAGTAAAAAAATTTTTCGAAAAATAAATGATTTACGAGTAAATGATTCTCTGAATATTGATACAAATTTTCAATTTAGAAATAAAATTATTATCACAGAATCTAGAATTCGTATTAATTCGGTTAAAAATGAGGTTAATTTTGCAAGTTCAAAACGAAGAATCTGTTTGTCCGGACACGTTTTTTCGTAGCTGAAAGACTGAAATGAAGAGATTAAAAGATCATAATAGAATAGGTAAAAACAACTGTAGAACGATGCAGTTTATTTGTGTCAGAAAACAATATCGAAGGTTAGTATTATTGCGGAATTTATATTTTTAATATTGTATCTATAGTTTATATATAATTATAATATTTTACAATATTTATCTCGTAATTATATCTTTCTAGAAAAGAAAGATAAAGATAATAATAATAATAAGAATAATAGTAAGTAACCCCCCCCCCCCAGAGAATGAGCTCTTTTAATACAACAAATATTCGTGAAAGAAAGTCTATATCAGGATTTCTATTGCATTTCCTATAAAGCCTGTAACTCATCTAAGAGAATTCGTTATGGACATGGAAAAAAAGAACAATACTGAATAGTCCTAGAATATAAATCTTTAATAATAAAAATTTTAATATAACTACAACTTAAAAATTTTGAATTATACATAAAATTATAAATGAACTAGTTTTTATATAAATTATAAAATGTTATATATTAAAATTTAATTTTCTTTTTCAGTACGAAGTGTGAAGCAGTCGCCAATACACAAACCAAGGTACCGTTTATATTTGTAATTCCGGCAACGTCGGAATACTTAAAATAATCGATTATTAAAAATGTTTTAGTGTTATTTATTACGTTGTTGTTATTTATTATTGTTATGTATGTTATTATTATTTAATACTGTTTATTATTATCTTGTATATTAGTATTTATCATAATGATGAAAATAAAAATATTGTTTTACATCCCCTTTAATCTTTCACAATAAAATCTTACTATAATTTTCTGTGGCTATTATAAATAATCCTGTTGAATAACCTTAATCATGAAAATAAGATAATAAGCAAGCTGAAAGTTTTGTCAGTATAACAACCGCAACTAGATTATGAAAATTAGATACTTCTCTCTTTTACCTATAGATACTTTACCTATAGAATTACAATAAACAGTTACTTCTAAATTGGACATGAACACGAACATGAAGTTTGAAACTGTTTATAGAAGAATTTCTAAAAAAAACTAATTTAGGTCTAGTTTTATTGCCCTATGAAGTGGCTGCTTGCAAGTAAGAGATTTATAAAGTTTAGAAAAACGATTCAAAGTAGAATGCCTCCTGAGTAATCTGGCAGGAGAGTAATCTATCGAAAATTTCTACCATGTAACTCTTTCGTTAGATTAATGAAGTTGTAATTCAATATCGAAGTTTCCTGATTAGAAGTAAAACGAGTTCAATTTTTCCTGTACGCAGTTTGAAATTTTTCCAAAAACGGTGAAAGAATATTGACAAGATCGTTCGAATATATTACAACAGTTTCGTTCCACAATAAGAAAGTGTTGCGTTTGTGCAGTTTAGCCAGTGGAATTACTATCTCCGTTACGACAACGTTGCATACGAATAATAGTAACAATAAAGATAAAATTATAGAGTTAATTTTTAAATTAATCTTTAGACTATTGAATAGTCATTAAACTCAATTAATCGTGTCATTGTTTCCTAACTGGAGACTTTCATTGTGAGATAGGAACTTCATATTAGACCATCTGTTTTTTTTTGTCTACAAATTTTTGTTTTTACAACTAACGACATTTTAGAAATATAGTATCGTCCTTACTCTAATGGCAAAAACGTTGTGTAAAAGTTGATTAAAGGACAGTCAATTCGATCATTTATAATAAATAAATAATAAACAAATTGATTCATATTCATTTTTTGTTTTATGAATATAGAACCGGTATATTTGTATACAGAATATTTTATAATAAATTGGATTTAAGCATGGATTTAATTATGTATTTTTATAATATTTATAATTATGTTTTTTTTCATTATATCTTATATCCCATAGCTACATAATAATTCTAAATTTTTAGAGTTGTAAACTGTAAGTATGTTCATGCAATTTCTTAGTTTCATAAACATAACTAAAGAGTTCAAACCCCCAATATCAAGAAGTAGAAATTTACTTCGTTTACTAAATATAACGAGCACTTTAAATATTTTAGATCCATTTTAACGTTATGTGTATTCTGTATATTTCTGTAGTTTCAAATTTCCTATGAATACATCCTAAAATTACCTGGATTTAAAAATTAAATCTGCTTTAATTAAGCATTACATTGTTTTCTTCATTGTTATCGACTTCTTCTGTTTCATTGTTGTTTTATTTTTTGACGCGATCGGTCTTAATATGTATAACGATACACATATGTAAGTATCAGTACTAAGAAGACGCCTGATTTATTAAAAATATTGAATCTGCATGTGAATCTGCATATGAAACCTAACCGAAATCATCTTACTACATATATGTCAAAAAGAGCTCTATCCCTGTTTTATGGATACATTACGATTTTTAAATATGTAGTTAATTAAAATTATTAAATTATTAATACATAATTTTAGGTATAAATGATTTATATTTTATTAAATATTCTTAAAAACAATTTTTAGCTAACTAAATTTTTAACTATTTTAAATTATTATTAATATTAAATTATCAAATTTATGTTAAATTTTTAATATCATAATATTAAATTTAAAAATTTTATTATATTATAATTATGCAATGCAGTGCATTGGTTATAACAACTAGCATAAATTCTATAATTCATTAGTTAAAAATTTTACGCTTATTAATTTTACGCTAATTAATATTATTATTAAAATATTATTCCAAATTTTTTTACTTAACTAATTTGCCTATCAATATTATGATAATAACAGAACTTTGTTATTTATTTAACATAAATCTTTAATATTTCATGAAAATTTAATGAAAAATATAAACATATCTACGGATATATCTCTCAAAATCGATCTATATTGAATGTGTTTACTAAATTTGATATAAACATATTCGGTATAAAAGGGCGCATTGTATGGTGCAAATTATATTTTTGCAGATCAAGACTAAACTTATGCTTTACAATTTCACAGAACATTATTAGAACAAGACAGCGGTAGCTTCTTGACGTAAAAATACGTACATATATCTTTCTCTGATTTGTACTTTGGTCCTTAACCGAACCTGAGGACGGCTCATACCGTAACGAATTCCAAACAAAGTATTTAAAGGATTATAGATTTCAGATTTCCTATTCATAATATACTTGCTGAAGTGCTTTCTAAAGCCTTCCGTCCATTTGAGAGTTTCTTGCGAGAGTTACTCTCGAGAGTATTTTCTAGCGTTGTGTCCATTTGAGAGCAGCTTTTAGAATTTTCACTCCGAGAGAGACCGAAATACTCTGCGAGAGCTTACTATCCGATAGAATTCTCAAAACCGTGTCTATTTGAGAATTCATTGTCTCTGGTCCTACTCACTATGGTGTAGTTTAGTTCGAAACACGAGTATGAATAGTGACATCGCTATCATGAAGGGGCAAAAAATGTGTGCCCTCATAGTTGCTCATAATATTTTAAGAAAAAAGAAAAATCAACATAAAAAGAAAAGTTCAATAATTTAAATTATTATATAATATTTAATATAATTATCCACAAACACAGACATACCATACTCTTACAACTGTCAAACCACGGACGAGTTACCTTCCAACCACCTACCCGTAAAACTAACAATTCAACCGTACAGGACAGCTACAATAACCAAATCGATAGAACACACAGATTGAAAGAAATACACTGCAACAACATCAACATAAACCCACACCTAAAAAACAAAACACAAATAGATTCAGAAGTTAAAGCCTTGACATACACAAAGCATACAAAATTACAACACAAAAAACTTCAATATAAAATAGAAACCCCATCACTGATTCACTGCTCCTCGATAAAATTAAAGAACAAAATGCGATGAAAATATCAAAAAATAGGAAATCCTATATACAAACCTCTCAAAAACATTCTCAAGCAAGATCCGAAAAATAATAACAAACACCAAAAACATCACATGGCAGGAAAAATTGTCCAACATTTAACACACTGATCATATCCTACGGAGCACTTATAAAATTACTAGTGGCTCCAGAACCAAAATACTCATACTACAAGATACTGCACAAAACATCCAACTGTACACGGATGAGGAAAAGTCGGAAGGTTTGGCACGAAATTTTTATGATATTAACATGACAGCCCACAACCAGTATTCCCCAATAGAAAAATACATAGAACACAAAATAACACTCATAAATCAAACTCCATCATTTCCAGCTACTAAACTTTATTGCTTCCCCACCACAGTCCGCAATATTATCAAACACCACCCCAACAATAAAGCACCAAGACCTGATAACATAACAACCGCCAAACTTAAAAACCTCCCAAGAAAACCAATAGTCCAGTTACACTATATCTACATCTACAAAGCCTGCCTTCAAACTACCTACTTTCCATCATCCTGGAAAATTGCAAAAGTTATACCTATACCCAAACCAGGTAAACCCGTAACCAACATAACAAGCTACAGACTCATCAGTTTATTAGATATCCTTGGTAAAATTCTCGAAATAATCATCCAGCAAAAAATCCAAAAATACGTCCGAAAAACAGACTTAATCATTCCACAGCAATTCGGCTTTCGCACAAATCACACTTCTACTCAATAACTTCAACGCGTCACTCAACATATTATCGTCGAAAAGAACAAGAATCGCACCTCAGAACTCATACTTTTGGACCTAAACAAAGTCTTTGACTCCGTTTGGCACAAGGCCTTAATTGCCCAACATTACAAAACTATATGATAACAAACTTCCCTCTAACTTAATAAACATTATCAACAACTACTTACAACAGAAAATTCTATGTCTCCATAAATAGAACAAAGTGCACTTACAAAGAAATCGCAGCTGAGGTCCTTCAAGGATCCATCTTAAGACCCCTACTCTTCATAATTTACATATATGATTTGCCGCAAACAACTCATACTCACAGCTATATTTGCAGACGACACAACAATTTACACATCCTGGAGTCCTACACAAGGTACTACATATTTATAGAATCAGATAGACCTACTACAAAACTACTTCACACACTGGAAACTAAAAATCAACCCCACCAAAACACAAGCTATCACTTTTACATCAAAAAGAAATCTAATGCTTAAAACAAAATTTCTGACCAAGATGTGCTTGGACTCACACCGTCAAATACCTTGGAGTCATTCTCGACTCCAAAATCACGTGGGCAACAGTAATAACCAAAAGAGCAAATCTTATCCAACTTATCCAGAACTGTATATGTAGACTCATCCCTTTAATATCCAGAAACAGCAAACTAAAAACAAACCTAAAACTCAACCTATATAAAATATGTGTTAAACCTATAATTATATACGAACATCAAATTTGGGTATCCGTCGCAAATATACATATAAACAAGATCCAAAAAATCCAAACAAATTCTTGCGCATCATCCTCAACAGACTATACGATACCTCATTAAAACACTACACACAATAGTAAACATACCAACCAAAAATATATTCAGAACCCACTCATACAGCTTTAGTCATCCAAATTCACTCATAAGAAACACAGAGAATTATGAAACCACGAACATTCCATTTGAAATCAAAACAAAACTTCTAAAGCACGCAATGTTGTTTAAAATGTAGAGAATAAAGAAAGCAGTGGGACTGACACAAACGAATAGACGTTAAAAGATGATTATATTTCGTGACCACATTCTACACAATCTAGCTGCTCACTATAGTGAGCGTCGCACTATACAGCTTGCAGTCCGAGCGCCACGTCGTCGCGAAGGCCGGAAAGCCTGGTGAACGTCTTCTCCCGCTCGGCTGGGCACGTCCTCGTGCAGCCAACTGCCGATGTCCTCGATGCGAAGGCAGTTCACACAGCTCACGCAGTTACAGCGATGTCGTCGATGAGAACGCAGCTCACACAACTCACACAGTTTACGAAGTGAAGATTGCTGAAAAGAAATGTGATCGCACTAGGAAACTCTAAGCTCCCGAATGGGAGGGCGATCGCTCAAGTAAATGGAATTCACGAGGGGAATTCCCTGGGCCGTGCTAGGCACGCTTGCTTTATGACTTCACGAAGGAAGTCCCGTGGGTTGCGCTAGGCACGCTTACTCTATGACTTCACTCAAGAAATCCCGTGAACTGTGCTAGGCACGTCTGCTCTGTGATTTCACGAGGAGTAGTCCTTGGTCGTGCTGAGCACATTGATCCTCTAGCTTTCCAGAGAGGAACTCCGTAGTACTTGGCACTTGGGTGGAATGAATTCTCGACAGAGAATTCCTAATTCGTAGCTGACACCAATGCTCGCCTAGAACTCAGAGAGAGAGAGAGAGAGAGAGAGAGAGAGAGCGTTATTTGTGGAAGTTTGCTCCATTTCTGACCGTGGTCACACACAAGGGAACTTGCACTTCGCAAACGGTTCACACCACGTTGCCGAAGTGACTCCGAATGTTATTCGAAACGAACTGGACGGCGCTCCAGCTTGTTTCCTCCTCCCAAACCTGGGACGCGTGGCGATAGTCTGGCGCCAAATTTACATTCACGCACAGGCCTGCTAAAGACGTGCCTTGCCTTAGTACCTGCAGTTCGTCTTGGTTGACAAAGTCCTTCATAAACCAGAAAGGTTCGGGTTAAGTGGTCTTGCACGAAGCTCTAATTTATGACACTCCAAGTATCGAGAAATGCCTAGAATCCTTTCTTTTCAAGAAATAACTTGTGATACTCCACGTATTGAGAAATGCCTAGAATCAGCTCTTTTCAAGAAATAATTTTTGTTCTTCGAAGGCCAAGCGGCTGGGGTTCTGAGAACTCCACTTGAGACATCCGCTGGTGATAAAAAACGAGAAAGTGAAAGCGTGGGAGCAGAAGTTGGCTCTTCCATTGCTTTTATTTTTCAAACATTCCCGCCCGCCTTCGTTGACCCCGACGACGAACATTCCTCATAGGGTGTATTGATAGGTAATGGACAAACTTTCGTGATCGGACGCTGTAAGACTGATGAACCGGTTTTAATTGAGATAACTGGGTCCGCTCCAGAATGAGTCTGAATAATGCGACCTAACGACCATTTGCTGGAAGGATACCTTTCGCCAATGATGAGAACTAACGTTCCTATCGAAATTGAAGGGGACGGTTTATTCCAATTGTACATCGCATGAAACCATTTCGTCCAAAAACTTTATACCATCTGACATATTTGTTGCCAGCGAAAGTGTCTGACTGGTTTGAGGTGTGTCAAGTTCGGCCTGAATATGAGAGTTAACGAATGCTCCACAAGGAAGTGAACTGGTGTCAAAACATTGAGATCGTCCGGGTCGAGAGTTAAGGATCGTTTCGATTCTCGTCAAGAGAGTGCTCATCTCATACATAAAAAAAGTTGTCCTAACCACGCGTTTCAAATGGTATTTCATCGACTTTACTCCTGCTTCCAACTTTCCGCCGAAGTGAGAGGCTGAGGGGAGGTTAAAATTCCACTTTGTGCCGTCGTTCGAGATTAGTGACGCAAACTTCTTCCGTTCAATAGAAGCTTCTGAGAAGAGGGATTTTAATTGCTGATCTGCTTCTTTGAAATTTGTACCGCAATCGCTTGTCGAGTAACTGGAATTTCTTGTCGAGCGGTGAAACGATCGTAGGCGGCGATGAATGCGTCTGTCAAATAATCGGTCACGAGTTCTAAGTCGATCGCAGAAATGGAAAGACAGACAAAGAGGGAAACCCAACACTTGTATGTTCGTGTTGATCTATCTTTTCATGCTTTGAGGAAGAAGGGACCTGCATAATGGACATCGGAGTATAAAAGTGCTCGAGAGGGATTGACTCGTGTCGAAGGCGACTGATCCATAATCTGCTGAGCTTGAACTCGACGGAATCGCGTGCACTTGACGCATTTGAAAACGAATGAGCGAACAGATGCTCGTCCACCAAGAATCCAGTACGTATTTCGGATATAGAAGAGGATGTCTTGAGTCGAGCCATGCGAAGTTCTTTCGTGTGCGTCTCCAATAATCAATGTGGTCAATGCCGAGTGCCTTGGTCGAAGGTACGGATGCTTAGCGAGTGGATGAATGGCTCAAGTCGGCCACGTACACTGTCGAGAAAGGGACAAAGTTTCGTGAGAGGACTCGATTTTGGTAATTCCGTGGTTGTCGAAAGTAGTTTAATCTCGGTTGGGAAATAATTGTGTTGCATAGCTGCGATCCAGAGTCGTTGGGCTTCAGCTAGTTCCTTAGATGTGAAGACGTAATTCAGCCACGTGTTGGGCTCGCAACTCGTCTGGCTCGCAACAGGACTCGCTTACAGATCGCGGTGATGCAGAGTAGCCGTTCTAGGGACGAAAGTCGATGAACATGATCCCAAATATGCTCGTCAATTGAGGCGACTTTGGATGGTCAAAGAACTTTCGTTCTTCTAGGGCATGAGGTTGGTTCGGAGTTGGCGATGGAGAACGATTTGGCCACAGCGTAGAATTATCGGAGAGCCATGTTGGCCCAGACCAGAGCTAATGATTACTTAATTCTGAAGCTGAGAGACCCCTGGTTGCAGAGTCTTGCCGGACATGTGCCTCCAGCGGGCTTTTTGGATGAAGCAAAGCCGATTTTGGATAAATTCCTTCCAACGAGAAAGGTGGTGATTCAACGTGAGGATGGATCCGTCCATAAATGGACACCATATGTCGGAACGTTAAGGACTCGTTGCATGTGGGAGACTAACTTTGTAAACATTACAGCCGCTAATAGTTCTAATCGCGGAATGGTCATGCGTTTCAGTGGAGCAATTTCCGTCTTTGAACAAAGAAGTGCAGTGTGAACTTCGTTAGGAGATCGGCACACACGCGCATAGAGAACTGCTGCCATCGCCGAGGCGTCGCAGAAGCCATGAAGGTCCAACCTCATCGCGGAGGTTGTTCCATCTCGGGATCTCAATCGTTTCCAATCCAATCATTAGCTACAGAATTTCATGTTAGGTCTGCTTCTGAGAGTCCGGTAATTGCTCGTCTCAAGACAACTTTATTGCCCAGAGTTCTTGCAAGAAGAATTTTGCTCGAATAATGATGGGCGATAGGAGGCTGAGCGGGTCGAAGAATTGAGCGATACAAAATAGAACTGCTCGTTTGGTTGGGTGGTCAGATATCGATCTATTGAAGTGAAAATGGAGAGTGTGTGATCGTGGATTCCACGATAATCCTAGAGCATGAACTACATCTTCCTGAATGGATCTTGAATGAATGGGATTATGGTATTCTCCATGACACTGATCGCGAGTGAGAATCTGTGACCCTTGTCTTTGAGAAGCTGCGGGATCACCTTAAGAGCAAGATACAGGGCGCAAGCGAGGCCGTAGGTAACGGTAGCAAGTTGGTAGGAGATGAGTATACGGTCTTCTATCCATAAAATTCTCTGATAAATTTGATCCTCGGGAGCAACCAGAATCTGTCGGTACATCTTCTCGATGTTGCAAGCGTAAATAAATCTAAATTCGACGAAACCATATAAAGACATTGAAAAGATCCTTTTGCAATTTCGATCCTGTATGTAGAATCTCATTGAGAGGCAACCCGTTAGCGACAACCCTATAGGACCCATTGAAGACGACTCGCAATTTCGTGGTTGAGCTACTTTCTCGTATGATTCCGTGGTGAAGAAGATAGAAAGCACGCGGCGAATCTGGTTTGTTATTGGATCTTTGTTATGTGTCGTAAATTGTGATACTCAGTCATGAACGCAGCATAAGTTTGGAAGTAAATTGAATCCTTTTCATTGCAGGTGATTCAGAATTCTTATCCCGGAGGGTTTCGAGTCTCCCAAGTGGGCGGGTGGAAGTTTAAAAGGTAGCCTAACGGCTGCGTTCTGTGAATGGGTGGAGGCGAAGTGATTTTCACAATCTTGTTCGGTCGTGGACAGAGTTTTCTTTTCCGAACCGCCGATTTCCGTTTGGTGCCAAAATTGTTCCAGTAACTCATGCAAGTCATGAGTTACAGAGCAATGATAAGTTTGAGAATCTACGTTAACTGAATGATAGTGGGTTAGGCCAGAGATCACCCAGCCAAGCTTTGATGCTTGAGCTATCGGGGCGTTTGAGGCACCCTTTATGATCGATCCCTCGAGAAAATGCTCGTAGAGTTCTGCTCCTAAGATGATGTCAATGCTTCCCGGTTTAGCGTAGTGCGGATCAGCTAAAAGTACATTCTGCAATTGCGGCCAGGTCACAAGTTCTGATGATATCTTAGGGATCATCTTGGTCAACTTTGGAAGAATGTAGGCAGTGACTTCGAATTCTAGTGAGGACTCGAATCGAGGTTTGAGCTGGAGTTTAACGACTCCTCTCGTTCTACAGTTGCACTGTTTTCCGACTCCTATTATTCGAATATTGATCGAGAAATTCGAAGCTGATGCACTCATTCCGTGATTAACGATACCTCAAATCTCTGGTCTAAGAGAACGCATGCGGAAGCAAACTCTGCGTCCTAACTGGTCACTCTCACTTGAGCATTCGCCAGCAGGACGGTTACTTTCATCGCAACGATCGAAGAGTGAGCGTGATTGACTGTTACTGGAGGTTCGTCGGCGGTTGATGGTCTAGAGTTTGCCGACTCAGCGGAAGATGAGTGCGTTGGAGCGCGATTGACAATCTGTCGTAAGTTTGACACTGAGACCTGGTATAAGGTCGAGTGATGTTGGTTTCCATACTTAGGACAATGTTTTGAAGATGAGCAATTTAGGACTCGATGCCGTCCGAGGCAATTGAAGCACAGACGGTTAGTTTGAACAAATTGTCGTCTGTTCTGCTGAGTCTTTTGTTGATACTTGGGACACCGGGATACCTGATGTTTATCCATGCAAAGTAAGCACGTGTATTCTGGCTCATTATTTGATGATCTTATACTGACAGAGTGGAAACGCGCAGACTGAGTTCGAGACTGAAAGAGAGGTCGTGACTTTTCGAATACTTGGAGGGACAGCAATCTCGTCATGAGGAAATCGCTAAGTTGCTTCCAAATTGGCGGCTCTTTAGAGGTGATGTTCCCATGCCTTGACGGATTCGGAATCTAATCGTTGGACGCAGGTGAACACGAGACTATCATCCTAGCACTAGATCGGACGTTTCAGGGTTTCGAGTGTGCGATAGATCTGCACGATTGAAATATAAAGTACTTCCATGTCAGACGCGGACTCCCGGGTCATCTTTCTCAGAGAGAAGAGTGATTGGAGAGCGCAGTTGACCAGAAGTCTTTTGTTTTCGTAAAAGGTGGTGAGTTAGTTCCATGCCTTTTGGAAATTATCGGAAGTTAAGGCGGTATTTTTAAGAAGATGAGAAGCAGAACCAACAAGACTGGTCTTCAGGTATTGGAGCTTTTTAACTGGGGAAATGTTCCCGTTTGACAAGACTAAAGACGTGAATAAGTCTCGGAACGATAGCCAGTCACCGAAGATGCCATCAAATTTTGGCAGATCAATCCGCGGAAGGCGTTAATGAACGAAGTAACGGTAGGCGGCTGAAATATTGATCGTTCTTGAGATGCTCTACTTGAATGGAGTCGTTGATCATTCAAAAGGGTGGACATTTTTGCAGCAATTTCTAGAAAACAGTCCTTTGTCGCGGTTAAAATGTTAAAATCCTCGAAGAAATATGAATATTCTCTTACCTTGTGGCGGTCAGTAAAATCTAATTTAAAAAGAGCGATCATGATGGCCTTATGGTGCATTTGGAATTCCCAGTCTGCTTTACAGCTTCGAGTCTGATTTCTACTCGTTCTCGAGTGATTGTTCGAAAATTGAGATTCTCAAACGCTTTAGCGATCGAGGCATAAGATCAGGCTGCTGATCAGTTCGATGCAAAACGTGGTCAAGTCTCATTTTCAGATTCGTCTGTTCTGTCTCCCTCTGTACATCCGGCTCGAAGGACCAAATGTTTAAAATGTAGAGAGTAAAGAAAGCAGAGGGATTGACACAGACGAATAGATGCTAAAAAATGATTATATTTCGTGAACACGTTCTGCACAATCTAGCTGCTTACGATAGTGAGCGTCGCTCTATACCGTTTGTAGTCTGAGCGCCACATCGTTGCGGAGTCCGGAAAGCCTGGTGAACGTCCTCGGTGCAACGGTTGGGTACGTCTTCGTGCAGCCAACTGCTGATGTTCTCAATGCAAAGGCAGCTCACGCAGCTACAGTCGATGTCGTCGATGAGAAGGCAACTCACACAGCTCACATTGCTCACGCCGCTTACAGATGATATCGTCGATGCAAAGGCAGCTCACATAGTCCACGCCGTTTCCAGCCGATGTCGTCGATGCGAAGCCAGCTCACACAGCCTACACAGCTTACAGCCGATGTCCTTAATGAGAAGGCAGCTCATACATCTCACACAGCTTACTAAATGAAGATTGCTGAAAAGAAATGTGATCGCACTGGAAAAGCTCTAAGCTCCCGAATGGGAGCGCAATCGCTCAAGTAGGTGGAATTCACGAGGGAAATTCCCTGGGTCGTGCTAGGCACGCTTGCTCTATGACTTCACTGAGGAAGTCTCGTGGGTTGTGCTAGGCACGATTGCTTTATGACTTCACTGAGGAAGTCCCGTGGATTGTCCTAGGCATGCCTGCTCTATGACTTCATTGAAGAAGTCCCGTGGATTGTGCTAGGGACGCCTGCTCTAGTCGAGTCGGATTCAGCATCCGGAAAACAATATATCCAAATGCTATCATTTAGTGCAGTGCGTTTGTGGTACATGTTCATGTCAGTGAAAGATCTTTTATTTGTCCATCATCATGACGACGAATCAAGGGAAAGAGCTTTCTATTCACCATCGCTATTTCAAGAGTCTTCTGACTCAGACGTTTGATACTCTCACGAAATACGAACAAGAATCAGGGAGACTGTTCAAACTTCTAGATAGATTGAGAGAAAAACATGCCACATTAGACAACATGTATTACTGCCAACCAAGTCGAAGAAAGAGAAAGAATAGATATCGACGAGCGATATTTTGATGCGATAATAGTAGCAGAAAAAAATCATTAAGCAATCACCAAGGGGTAACGAAAACCAGCAGGCAATACCAACATCACTGATGGACGATTCATAGGAGTCAAACTGTCAAAATTACCACGCTTCGACGGCATATCGACGGCAATGATTGATAACAACACTCACTGATATTGAAATGTTACATTATCTGCGATTTGCTCTGTCCGGAGACCGCGGCTATCATAGAAGCAGTAGATATAACCACGAGTAGCTAGAAAAATGCATGGACACTACTGACAAGTAACTACAATAACAAACGTCTGATCACCATGCACCACGGAGAACAGTTATTTCAAACACCCATGATTGAAAGGAACCCTCCCAAATCTATCCGCTCTTTCGTCAATCACATCAGGACGCACTTCCACTCACTGAAAACACTAAAATTACCGGTGGACTCGTGGGACATTTCCATCATTCTACACATACTTCCAAAATTGGGTAGGCGTTTAGATTACGAAAAAACATTAAAATCACACAACAACGTTTACCATTTCTTCCCGACATACAAGTTATGAGAGAACACTTGAATTTCCTTCAGATTTCGACCAAACGAACCCATCAACACCAACATGCTCAGCATGTCCCTCCGACATCTTCAAATCATCAAATCCAACTTAGCAGATCCTACCTTCCACAAATCCTCTTCTATACAAATGTTAATCGAAAACGGACCAACGCTGTCTACCTTCAGCATCGATCAACTCAACATCTCGACATCTCTAGAAAAAGATGTCATCCTCAAGAAAACACAGCTCGGCTGGATAATCGGGAGAAGCGTTAACAGCATCTCTCCAAGCCAACACCGTCACCTCACAAACCTAGAAGAAAACATCGCCAAATTCTAGAATCTTGAAAAAGTACCAAGCAAACCTCATCCTTCCAACGAAGAAATGGAGTGCGAAAAACACTTCATCGAAAACGTCAAACGAAATGAAGGTGGAAGATACATCGTGGCATTGCCATTCAAATCCAACAGAAATCAAATAGAAGAGTTACATCGTCAAGCCCTTCGTTGCTTCTCAGCCCTAGAGCAAAGATTAAGCGCCGATCCAACATTAAGCACCTATCAAGACAGAATGAACAAGTATATCAAACTCGGTCACATGACGAAAATCGACGCAAACAACAAAGCGATCGAATTTTACCTGCCATATCACCCAGTTATAAAACAGTCTAGCCAGACGACCAAGGTCCGAGTTGTCTTTGATAGATCAGCAAAATCATCTACTGGTATATCTGTAAACGAAACACTGATGGTCGGTTCCCACAATACAAGACGATATCATTTCTTTAGTTCTTCGTTTCAGACTACACAAGTACGTTATGACAGGCGACATCGAGAAGATGTACCGCCAATTTCTTGGGTGAAACCAAGATCGCATAAACCAAAGATTGTTTGGCGGGACGAGGAAGGCAATCTCAAGACCTACAAATTAAACACGGTCACTTTTGAGTTATCTGCAGCTCCATTCCTAGCCATTTGATGCCTCAAACAATTAGCCGAAGAAGCACTTCACTTCCCAGCAGCCTCCGAAACACTGAAGAGAGGTACGTCGACGATCTTATCACTGGCGCCAACACACTCAATCACATGATCACTTTGTGTGACTGACCTGCGTAAATCATCCACTTCTACACCGTGGTGGGATGAGTATCCGTCAATGGTCATCCAACGAACATTCGGTACTCTCCGGATTGCCTGAAACCAGTGTGAAGCTATCACTAAGTCCATCCAACGACAACACCATCAAAACACTTGGCATTTTCTGGGAATCCTTGCACGACCGCATTACATATTCCGTTCAACACGCAACAACTCACAGACCAATAACAAAATGCACCATTCTCGCCGAAGTCGCAAAAATCTACTATCCGCTTGGATTGCTAGGTCCCGCAAAAATTTTGGTGCAAAAACTATGGACATTAAAATTACACTGGGACGAATCCATACCTCTCGACATTCATACTTACTGGACAACATACTGCAGATAATTGGGAGTCCTCAACAATCTCTCATTTCCTCGCAAGGCAATTCTGGACGATGCTGACAACATACAATTGCATGGCTTTTGCGATGCCAGCGAAAAGGCATACGGTGCATGCATATATGTCAGGTCACATTCACCGAGTCATGGAATACAATGCACCTTATTCTGTGCACCTTATTCTGTGCAAAATCAAGAGTGGCTCCGCTGAAAGTCATATCACTCCCTCATTTGGAACTATGCGGAGCCCTTCTTGTAGCCAAACTATACAAATCGGTTACTCAAGCTATACACATTAAGATCAAGAAGGCAATTTTCTGGACTGACTCCACCACAGTACTCAACTGAATACATACACAGCCGTCATCATTAAAAACTTTCGTGGCAAAACGCACAGCAGAAATCAGAGGAAGGACTTTACCTGAGCAATAGAGACACGTTCCAACGAAGGACTCGCTGATGCAATATCAAGAGGATTGCTACCAACCGAATTCACAAACCAAAGGATTTGGCAAGCAGGACCCTCATAGTTAATACAGGACGAATCCAACTAGTCACAACTCGAACTTAAACTGCTCAATACCATTCCGGAGAGCCGTAGTAACTTTATTTCCAAGATCGAAACCTTTCCCAACCAATTGCTGCTACGATATTCTAATTTCGAAAAACTAACAAGAATAATAGCATACTGTCTTCGATTTGGATCACCACACCAAAGGGGTCCGTTACAGCTGGCTAAATTGGGAAGAGCCACGAAGATCATCGTAAAATGGTTACAAGCGGAAATTTTCCAACGCGTGTTATCCAACCTGCATCGAAACCATAAAGTCCAGAACAAAAGCAAGCTACTCATATTAAATCTGTTCCTAGATGACGATAGAATCATCCGAGTTGGAGGAAGACTCATTCAAGCAAACTAATCTTACAATGCAATACACATCCAATAGTAAAAAATCTTCATGCAGGGGCTACTCACAGACTACTCTCTACTCAATCAGACAATACTGGTTACTAGTATTCAGTCAGGAAAACAATCAGAAGTTGCGTAAAATGTTTCAGAGCAGCCCGCCATCCACGAACTATCAAATGAGAGATTTACCGACAGTCAGGGTAATTGAAGCACCACCCTTCACAAACGTTAGCATCGATTATTGTGGGCCATTTTTTGTCAAAGAAAGAAAGGTGCGCAATCGAAGCCGCATTAAAGTATATGTATTAGTCTGTTTAGCTATGAAGGCGGTACATCTTGAACTTACCAGCGATCTAACTACCGAAGCTTTTCTCGCCAGCTTGAAAAAGTTCATCGCCCGACGAGGAAAATGTAGGAATGTAGAATTTATTCCGACAATGGCACCAACTTCGTCGGTGCCAACAAGGAAAGACAAGACTTTCAACAACTATTTCAGTCAAAACAATACCAAGAACAGATCCACACTTTTCTCAACAATAGCGGAATACAATGGCACTTCATTTCTCCACAGTCCTCAAACTTCGGTGGACTACGTAGGAGTACAACCATAAAATCTTTCAAGCACCATTTGAAACGTGTGAGCAGTAATAGTCTCTTCAGAACTGAACACTTTCATTATACAAGTCGAGTCCATTCTGAAGTCACGACTCATCACCACCATATCAACAAATCCCAATGATCTCCAAGCACTGACTCCTGGCCATTTTTTAATCGGCAGACCACTAACTGAGTTACCGGAACATGACTTCAGCAACATTCCTGCAAACAGACTCTCTTCTTGGCAATACATATCAAAGGTCAAGCGCGACTTCTGGACACGATGGCACAAAGAGCACATTAATGAACTTAACATCCACCATAAATGGACCAAGAGACAACATGCAATCAAGGAAGGATTATCCTGGGAGGGCAATATTCCACCTGCTTAATGGATCATTGAAAGAGTAACCAAGACATATCTGGACCGGACCGTATCATCCATATCGTAAACGTCAAGACTTCTACAAACAGCTATAAACACAACATGCGAAAATAGATACCATTGCCAATCAAGGCCGATGTTGAATTTCCTTAAGCACGTACACCATTCTTACATCAATCCATGTTGAACAATTTGTTTAACGGGCGGCGGCATGTTCGGTCTTACCGAACACAATAGAGGTAAAAACTGTAACGCAAAAGACAAATTCATTGAACTAGGGATAGTAACTTTCTAATTTATAACTTTCTCTACGGCAGGGACTTCCCGCAACCGTACTTCATGTCTTCTGTTACCTTCTATTTTATTATTGTAGTCATTTTATTGGTAGTCATACCTGACTACCAATTCCAAGGCTCGGTAAGTTTCTTTCGCGTTACGGTTTTTATCCCCATTCTGTTCGATAAGACCGGACAGTCTTGGTACTCCAATTTCATAACAGTCTGAAGCTGAGTCCTGCTTTCTGCACGAGAACAACAGTTCATTCATCCTTAGATTTACGTATAAAATTTATTATATCTATTATTATTTAGATTATAATTATTAAATTGTAGTTTTAGCTTCAATAAATAATATTTATTATTATTTAGATTATTATTTATAAAAGTTACCCTACTATAACAATGTCTAGGAGAAACAGGAAGGACACTACATTTTGTGACATCAGTAGCAGTGATGATGACTTTCATCAGTCAAGTGACAGGGATGAAAATATAGCAAATTCTGATTCTGAAGTGAGGTACAATGTATTCCAGTTCGTATTCCGACGTTACAAAATTTCAGGTGATAGCGAAGACGAAAGTGAAGAACAAATAAACGAAAAAAATGAAGCAAATATCTATTGCACATGAAGGAACGTCGCAAGTCAAGATACAGAAGCTCCAAAAATCCCGTTCACAACTGGAACAAAGCCTATAAATATTATATAACCCGACTCATTCAATTTTTCAAATTGTTTTTTACTAATGAACTAATAATATAATAAAAATAATAAAATAATATAATATAATTGAAGAAACGAATAAATATGCACGTGCAAAAATAGTGAGCAAAGATCTTTCAATACATTCAACTTGGAATACTTGGGTTTATATTACCGATGCTGAAATGTTTGCATTTCATATTTCTTTATATTTTAGAATATCATATTTTGGAGAAATTTTCGAAAGAGATAGAGTTTTTCAGATTTCATGCTTCAGACAAATGAGAAAGCAACATTAGAACAAGAACTGAAAAAATAAGCACTTATTTTAAAATACATTGATATAAAATTTTTTCGAAATAACAATAATATAATATCTGGTACAGAACTCAGTGAATTATATTGCTTTATCGCTTTCTCTTTTCTGATGACGAGAAAAAAGAAGCTTATCAGAATACTGGAGCAACGATGAGCTCTTGAGAAGCGATATCTTTGGTGAAATAATAAGCAGAGACCGCTACTTTTTACTGTTACAAATGCAATACAATTACATTTTAGTGATCATAATGCACCCAACTCCGATCGTCTGTGGAAAATCCGAAACATAACTGATAAATTACGAAAAACATGTGCTAATATATTTTACCTTAATCGCAACCTACGTATGGATGAGTCTGCTCTTAGACAGACTGATATTCAAACAATTGATTTCATCGAAAAGAAACAGATTTGGTATAAAATCGTTCGTTCTTTGTGACTGTAAGACGGGTTATATTCAGAATTTCATTATTTATATAGGGTCTGGAACTACGATCCAACGTAAAGATATTGGGAAATCAAGAAATTGTAATGTTCCTTCTGGAATCATATTTAGGTAAAAGTCACGCTTTTTACGTAAACAATTTGTTCATAAGTCCCTTGTTTGATATACTGCATAAAAATGGTACAAATGCGTGTGGTACCGTAAAGAAGAGGAGAAAAGGAATGCCAAATATGGATGAAAAATTACAGAAGGGAGAAGCCTGCTTTTGCTTGTCAGAACATTTTAGCTATAAAATATTTGATGGGTGCAGTAGACAAGTACTATTCAGTCAACCCGGAGAACAACTAAATGGCATAGAAAATATTTTTTTCATATGATCGATATGTGCTTATGGAATGCATATTGTCTCTACAAATTGAAAACCAGTAAGAAAATATCAATAGCAAAATTCCAATTGAAATTAATAGATTAGATACTAGAAAAAAATATCAAACACTATCAACTCCATATCATTTTATTACACCCGGCAATAATTACTCGTCGACTTAACGGAAGACATTTTCCTTCACTTTACAAAAAAGATTCTTTATGAAAGAATAATGTACGAAGATGTATGTTTGTAGCAAAAACAATAAAAGACGTGAATTGTGTTATCAATGTGAAGAATGTGATGTAAGTTGTGCGTGTTTCCATATTTTAAAAAATATCACACCGAGTTACATTGTTAAATTATTCTATATTATTGTTCCACAATTTCCAATTATTAATTAAATGATTATTGTTATATATTATATTGTTATTTATATATATATATGTATATTCATTTATATAATATATATGAATTATATTATTGACGTTTAAAGCGTATCAAGATGGCGTTGTTTAGGCGTAAGAAGTAACTCCGAACGCCGAAGACTGTCCATGCAAAATATATACATTTTTGGCGCGGGGTCGTTTAGTCTGGAAGTGTTAATATTAGCAAACGGGTTAATATTACATCGTCTTTGGCAATTGAAATCAAGGTGGGACGAATCAATTCTCCAAGAATTGTACACACAATGGGTAGAATATCGACAGAACCTACAAGATATGCAGATTTTAACTATCCCACCACGTTATGATTAATAATTCAATAGCACAGATAGAGATGCTCGGGTTTTTAGATGTTTCAGAGCGAGTTTATAGCGCGTGCATATACTTGCGATCTCGAGACGATGCACGCAGATAGACAAGATTGTTATGCGCGAAATCGCGAGTAGCTCAATTAAGGGGTCAGGACAGTTTGAAATTTTCAAAAATTCGATTTTTTGTTTGTTTTATATAATAGTTTGAAATCTTACAAATAAGATACAAAAGGTCCTAGCCTTTAAAATGACTTATTTTAAAGTATAATAATAAATCCGCGGATACAGAATAATTGAATTTATATCACTGTTTACAACTTTAAGCAGTATTATAAAGTGTGAATCGTGTGATTCAAATATTACTTTTGGTAAATCGAATATTAGGAGACTTGGGTTCAATTTAGTTGTGAATTGTTAGAATTGTGAGCCGCCATATATAAGTAAAAAAAGTAACTAAAGGATACATATAAAAAATGACGTTTTGGAACTTTAAACGCGTTTTTTTCGAAACTCGGTTTTTAGAAACGGTGTGCAAGGTATCTCGGAATCTAACCAACCAAATACTGTGGAACTTAGTACGTATCTTTAGTGTAACATTTACTAGGGATTGACGATCGAACATTTTTTAACAATTTCGAAAAATATAAACATAGAAATTTTTGGCATAAATTCGATACATCAAAAACAAATAGCTATTACTTTCATAATTTTGAAAATTTCACAAAAATGAAAATGTTGGATCATCAATCCCTAGAGAATATTGTTTACTTTTGAACTTTTTCTGCCTTTTTGTTGTAACTAATCCTATTTGGCTGGAATTATGCACACTGATAGGCAATGTAAAAAAAAGTTGTGTAAAAGGATGCCGTTAAAAAGTTAAATAAAAGCTCTCTTTTTTTCTCTTTTAATGTTGCTTTTTATAGTTCATAATGTATTAAAATAAAGCACAGAAGCTCATATCAATCAAATATGTATTTTCTTTTTACTAGCCCTCCAAAGTATTTGTAATTTTTAGGCCGGTCAAACTGTTTTGTACCCTTAAAACAGTCTTGTTTCCGCGTTTAGAATTATGCGGAATCGTACTGCTAGCAAATCTCATAAGTAAAGTCAGATCAACATTAAGAAGACTGTCCACAAACGAATATTTATGGACCGATTCAACCATCATATTCGCTTAGCTTTGAAGTCCTCCTATCAGATAAAAGATATTCGTAGCCAATCAAGCAAAAATTCAATTAATCACAGATTCCGACAGTTGAAGGCATATTTCATCAAAAGATAACCCAGCTGATTTGATTTCGCGAGATGTTCAGAAAGTTTAATTGATATAAGTCTTTGGTGGTCAAGGCTTAACCTATCGAAAAAGGTGTGGCCAATCTTCTCCGAACAGTCAATAGAAAGGATCAATCAAATCACGACACTCTTAACAAATGAATCTAGCATGGTCACAAGATTTTTTAATATCAAGCGGCTGCTCAGGATTGTGGCAAACTGTTTCCGATTCGCGAATAAGGAAACGCTAAGAAACAGGAAAAAAAGCTAAGAAAAGCATCATTACTAAATAGTAGTGCGTTAACAATCGCAGAGCTAAGGCACGCTGAAATGGACTTAGAACATTTTCAATCAGAACTAAGAGCACTGAATTTAAAGGTTCACATTTCAAACTCGAGTCAATTGGCGTTTTTCTGAATAAAAATGGAGTAATTAGGATGAGTGGTAGGTTCACAAACGCCATAAATTATGACAAAAAACACCAAATTCTGCTATCAATACGCGAGCGATATTGACCATTATGCACAAATTTAGTCAAAGGAATCATACAAATATGCGTCAGGTGCTTCAAAACACGACCTTCATCAATAGAGTTTTAGGTGAATCAGTTGCCAGCTTCTTGTGTAGACTACAGAAGCCCATATTTGACAAAAGAACAGGTCCGTAGAAAGGTTACAAAGCGTACTTATGCATATTCGTACGCTTCGTAATAAAAATGACACATTTAGAATTAGCAATCGATCTCAGTATGAACATCAAGTTTTTATACCGAAATAAAAGATAAATTTTTCGTCCTTTGGAAAAAAGCAATTCTTTTTTCATTAGTTTCCCGAGTGGTTATTTGGTGGAGTCCAGCTTTAGCAGATTAATTATTTACTATCCAACACACAAAATCGATTGAATATTGAGGAGATTGAATATTGAAGAACGAGGAGACCTTCGATCAGGTTTAATAAATTTCAAGCCGGACGTAGAAAAACTAGCTTCGGTTCATCAACTCCAAGGTTCTCACTAAATTAAAAATTTTAGTTATATTAATTATTGTAAAACATAAAAGTGTTGAATAAAATTTTGATCGTATCTCCAGTTTGAATTATAAAATTATAAAGAGATAACTCATAAATAATATAAATAAATAAACGATTTCTAAGAATCTTACAGATTTCTTGATTTCATTTTTTTTTTTTCAAAATGTGGGACCACTAGATTTAGCGGATTTTTAAAGGAAGCCATGATAAAAAAAAAGTTGGGAACCCCTGAATTAAATTATAATTTAATATTCCCGCTTATTTAGCCCACAATCATTTTTATATCTTATATTTTGAAAAACCTGTTTAATTAATAGTTTTGTAAAAATATCTGCGAACTGTCGCTTATTGTTATGTATATACGCAACATATTCAATGACAACATATTTCCATGTGCTTATAAATATCTCGTATAAAATGATAGCGAATATAGACATGCTTAGTTTTTTTATAATATTGAAGATTGCTTGCAAGTTTAATTGCAGAGCACTTATCTATGAACATAGATATCGTTTTCCAATTTTGATCTAATTCTTAAAAAAATTATTTTAACTATATAGTCTTCTGAGCATTTTGTTAATGAGACATGCTCCATTTCCGCTTCAGTTATTGAAAGTGTAACTACACTTTGTCACTAATTCGATTATGAGACTATTCCATTACATAAAACGAGCGTAAAATCCGTTGTAGATAATCACACATTTTCATATATGTATAGCTGCTAGGCTAATTATTTTTATTATTTCGATGTACATATATTGTTCCTGTAATTCCTTTTAAATATTTAAAAATTCTTTTAACTGCTTACAAATGTCCATAATTTGTTAAAAATTGATTTAATTTATTAAGAACGAATTTAATATCAGATTTAATAAGCAAAGAGAATTGCTCTACGATATGCATAAAACAAAGCAAGCTCAAATTATAATCGATGGATCATAATCAATTTTGCGTCTTTCTTTTAAACATTCTTTTTATATACTCTTATCGCTTAATTTTAATCATACGATTTTATATGATTTTCACTCGATTTTCTTATCAATAAACTGCCTGTTATTGCAAACTGATCTCAAAATTTTCTTTTAACTTAAGACTTTTAGATTTAGAAAAATCAAATCATCATTCACGTTAAAATTATATTATATATTAACTTTGTCTACGAAAACAAAAAATTGTCACTTTTACTCATAAAAATCTTCAAAAATTTCTTCGAAAAATCTGAAAATTTTGAGCTCTCCAATGCTTGCTTAAGACCACACAGTTTTATGCAGTTTATTTGATTAATTTTTATTGACAAAATCTTGTGGCTGCTTAATGCATAGAATGTTTAACTCGTCATGAAAGAATGTTGTTTTTACATTAAATTAAACTAATTAAATTTACATTAAATTAGTTCGAGATCATGTACTGTCACTATTGTAGCCAATAATATTTTAATTCATATTTTACTGCAAAAGTTAGAGAAAAGTCGATTGAGATAAACTCTTTCGCTATATATGCTCTGTTATCATAGTTTATTTATAACGTTCTATATTATCATCTGATTCCAGTTTCTTACACCATTTACAAATTACAGGTTCTTTTGATTGTTCGATAGTGTTTCAAATGTTCATATCTTATATTTAGAAAGCTCATTTTTTCACTTTCCTGTTACACTTTCATAAATTCTAAGTACTGTAACGTACTGTACATTCTTTGTGGATGCATAACTCATAACGATTAAATGAACATAACAATTTTCCATCATGCAACTATTTATGAATTTGTTGTTCACTATTAAATTACTAATTGCACTTCGTCTTCTTCCTTACCTGATCATCATAGTTCCAAAATTTAGTTTTACTAACGCCTGTTTATTGAATTCTTCTTTAATTATCATCTCTTCATTGGGTAACATCAACTATTTTCCATGATTTTTTCCACAAATAATTCGTGGATTCAATTTCATAACCAACAATCTCTTACAATTTTAGTTTGGTTCCAGTTTCTTTTTTTTTCATTTTGCAACGTTCTTATATGTACCATTTCTAAATATTCGCTACACTTCCGATTTTTGGTCGAGCCATTTTTCATGAACTATCACATCATATAACTGTTTCATTCTATTAAGGATGTAATTGTTATCTTATTTTCTCTGAATATCTTTGATTGATTGTTTGATTACCTCATTAATCTTTCACTTTGCACAAATGTTCGCATATTTCGTTCTGCATGTCCATTCTGTTGAAGGACGGTGTTGATTTCCCATAGACAATTCTTTTTGATTTCAGAAAATGTTTAAATTCTTTTGACACGCACTCCTTTTCATTATAAGTACATTGTGTTCATTATATTAACTTTTTTATCTGTGCATCAGAGTTTCATATTCTTTAAATTCCTCTAGAACTTTCGATTTATGATGCAGAAAAGAAACAATTCGTGTAATTATCCATAAACAAAATAGAGCAATCAGAAGATTCTACGTGAAGATTACTCTTGTAATTATCCTTAAACAAAATAGTGAGAGCCATCAGAAGATTTGTACATCGACATAAATTGTTTCTTCTGATTTGTTAACTTTTATCTGTTTAATTAGGAAATGTATTTTTTCGACTATTTTCCTAATGTATAAACTTTAGAGAAATCGGACTTTTCTTCCATTTCCTTATCATCCTTATCATCCATTTTCATCCTATTTCCTTCTATTTATTTAATTTTTTTAATAATATTCATATTAATATGGTTTGGCTACTGGTGCAGCCATGTTTTCAGTGAATTTTCCTTTCCTATGTAACATTCTAAATGTTTCTTCGTTTTGAAAAGCAGACTGAAATAGGTGGCTGAAAATAGAACACCACTACTATAGCTTGCCATTTAACACTGTTTATTAATAACATGAAATAAGACTTCTTCTTGTGTTATTTTTCCAACTGAAAATAAATTTTTTCAAGGTTAGACCATAAAAAATACATCTGATAGCTGCCAACTTCCTCCTTTCACGCATGATAATGTTTGTTTCTGTACTTAATATTAATAAAAAAATTTTCACCGCCATTTTTCACATACATACTTTCTCAGTTGGTCTTAACTCTCTGAATATTTCACGATAGAGTGATATATACACGAATGTATCCAACTCCAACAATATAGGATGACTCCTTCTCGAGTAGTTTATCTGATCTTTTTTTCTTTTTCGTACGAATATCGATGTCCTTTATCATGGCAATAATTTCCATTTTATTTCTACGATCTTTTTTCTCCTTGCTAATTTTGCCTGGTCATTTGAAACTGTTTTATCTGCGCACTTTTTGGAATCAACTTCCAAATTTCTCATTTTTAATAGTGTAGGAATCTCGGCTGAGTCACCAGTTTTAGGTATGCCGGACGAGATCCCAATTTATAAAAATTTTATTAAATGGTGGTGGAATTGAGTAAATATGATTGGTTTATTAATGTTGAATAATGAATAACGATATACACTGAGTTCTTAATTCTCACAACTCTCGATACACTCTGTTCTCTTTCTCGCAACTCTCACTCTGTTCTCTTATACATCTCGACTTCTCGACATTCGCTCTCTGACTTCTCTACACGCACTGCCTTTCTTCTGCACAAAATTCATCACTCGTACACACATACACGCAAACGCATCTATACTCAGTCTTAGACGTTAGGCTGACCATAAACAGTCTCGAGGCCCAGGCCTAACTTTCTTTAGTCGTATGTAATACGACTCGGGACACCTGCAGTCGAGCACCAGGGAAAGTCTTGGGTTTTCCCAGAACTGCCTATCCCACAATAGAGATGATTTTTCGTCGATTACAATTATTGTGAGACACCGATCTATTCGATCGTTCTTACTATTAAATTCTTCTCTCTTTCTTGCCATGGTTGTGTTTCCATTATAAAATAATTTCGACGGCAAGCTATCTAGCAGTTTCACAGTACTTTCAGAAAGTACTTTTCTCCAGCATCATCTAGTTTTTTACACACAGACTAAAATTATTCAATTTTCATTACGACTGGATCATGTTCATCGATACGAAATTTATGAAAGTTTTGTCAGCCGCTGCACTCCACATCTTCACTTCCCTTACAACGTGTTAAGTTTCTCCTATATATCCTCTGATCTTGAGCACTTTAAATTAATGTAATGTAATGTAAGATTTTCACCAAATTAAGCGATAGCTCACGAACATCTTTAAAAACATAATTTAACACTAGATTACAATGATCATTCATTCATAACTTTTCAGAAAAATTTTATAAATTTACATTTCCAGAGATTTAAATGACTTTTTATAAAATACGTAAATACAAACTCGTGTATCATAAATACCATTCCATTCTTTGCATTCTAATTTCTGTGATATAAGTTTTAGTAGGCGATGGATCTAGTGTTAATATATTTCATATTTACTATGTTTTGTTAACAAATTTTAAATTCTTCTTGTTGAGTCCTTGATGACTGAACAAAGAACCGTGGTCGAAGCATTTTCAAACGTTTAGCGTTACCGTTACAATATTCTCAAATATATAAATAATATACATAATATACATAAAATAATATACACAAAAACATTCTATGCCAAAGAAGTCCTAACAGCAGCCACAATCAATTACAGACATTACTTTTAGATATTATTTACTATTATTTCGTTTGACGTTCTTTAAAACTGTTTTTAAATATTTAAATAATAATACCTAAGTCAGGTCAATCGTACTTTAAATTGATTGACTATAATTCCCCAGTTAAAGCTTATAAAAACCTCATAAATGCCATCAGCGAGGAGGGCACTTCGAACCAGATACAATTTCGAATCAGGAAATACAATTTCGCCAGATTGTTGGATGACCAACCCAGACAATATTGGATCTATGCTAATAATGACAACGAGCTAGCAACAATTCACATAAAAGTGGACTGTGAATAGTTAGTCATAAGGGCAAGATCCAATACTTGGTCATCCATGCTCCTTCCCCTTCCACTTGAGGATGATAACCAAATATATATAAGGACATGTTTTACAGTAGAGAGTTAGAATACTACAGAATACTACAATAAAGTTAGACAGAATAGAATATTACAGTAGAGACAGACTAGAAGATTACAGAACATTCTATATCATTTTATATTATCCTACATCATACACGACCACGAACAAGGAAATAAACTCTTCAAAATTATAAGCATGTTGACTCCATTACACGGAGTCAACAAGATACAACTCCAAAGCAGTTACAATTTTGGAGGAGATACAAATTCGAATCAGATAAAGTAAAATCAAAATAGTAGCGTGTAACAGTGAAACAATTGAACGGAATCGCTGGATCTATCTTCTAATCTATCAATTAAAAACTACGCATGTCAATCCATTTTGCAACGCAACATTAATTTCGAGCACCGTATAAGTCGCTCCAAGCGACTTAACACCTCTAACATTTATAATAATTAGCAATCTTACATTAATAACATTTTGAATGTTTTTGAAAAATGATTTGGCAATAATAGTAAATCTAATAATAGGAAAACCTACTAACACGACAGATTTGCCGCATATTAGTTTTAACTACGTACAAAATATTTAGAGGTGCAAATTCGCCGTCGCGACAATTTGTCATCAAATTTGCGCAGTTCTAATTTCTACTTGCAATTTACATGACTGGCGTCGAAATTTGCATTTACTTTTCTATCTGAAACTAAAAAATAGTGTGTCCAAGTTACTATAAATCTCTTTTTTGAATTGATCTATATAAAATAATATATATATACGCAAACTTACCAAGTAAAATTTTCGTTCCATTGTGAATTGCTCCATACAAATTAATATTCTTACAAAACGCATTGGCAACTTGCCGCAATGCAAACCGCTCGTTTAAGTTAATTAATACTGAAACCGATAATATAATGGTTTAAACAAAAGAAGAGCGACCAACGAAGCTTGTCAACGATAGTGCATTTCGCATTCATTCGAATATATATAATGCAAACGTATTGTATAAAGTATTTTTAACTCTTTGAGTACTATGGGCATATATGTACTCATAAAAATAAGAAATAATGGTCTATGAACAAACACGAGCCGTTTATTTCAAAAGTGGCATAAATAACTTTACAGTAATGAAAAAATAGCGACTCGTTTTGTCTATACTGAGAAAAATATAAATATTCTAGATAACAATACAAATAAACCTTCTCAAAAGTTAACATCAATTTTTCTGGGCACATTGTAACGCAAATCCTTGAGTATCTCGATTTAAAAATAAAGTCACTTTCACAATAAAATAAACAGCTCATATTATAATAGAAATGGTACAAAAATTATTCTTTCATTTATTTGTAGATACATCAGTTTATAATGCACAAATTTTATATAAAATTGCGAGAGGCAAGAAGGTGAGTTTTGCAACATTTCAGCTTCAAAATATAGAGGAAATTTTAAAACTATGCCTCGAAAATATATCAATGCCATCATGAAGAGATGCCACAAATTTTAAAACCATTGCACTTCGATAATTGAAAGATATTTTCTTTTATGTACGTTAGTAATATTGTAAAGACGAAAATGTATCATAGAAAAAGATAAGTTAATCAAAGAGAAATCACAGAAAATCAAGTTAAAACTTATGTATTATACTTGTAGCAAAATATCTGGATTGTCTATAATCAGTTTGAAATAGATTTTTATTCGGCCACTGTAAGACAGCAATAAATTTACTAACTAAAAATCTTTCTTGCCTCTGTATGGAATTAATGATTCAGAATAAGGAAAATGCGGCCCCAATCTCTACAAGTAGAAATATACTGTTGTGCCATTCTTTTCCCTATATTTATATTTATATTTATATTTTCTTTGTCCTTTCTTTTGTTTATTTTATAATTAATTTAGAAAATAAATTATAATTTGTTGTTACTAGAGTCTCTGGTTACTAGAGTCTCTGCTGTAGTTTGTTATGATGAATTGTATAATTATATTTAAGTATGGTACGTATCGTTTATTTTTGAATAACGTAATGTGCATCGTGAAATTGGATGCACTCGGAGTGAATTATCGAAATTCATTATTCGTTGTGAAAATACCGTAATTATATTTCGATAATTGTATTCTATTTTAGTCAAGTGGAAGTGTCTAGGAGAAAAACTGCCTTGATGAAAGCCCGGAAAAAGAAAATCGACAATTTAGTTCGAGAATAGAGTTCGAGAAATGGGGTTCACGAAAGAAAGTCTTCGAATAAAAACATTAAATCCGTGTTTAATAAAACCGAGAAAAAAGCTCAAAGAATTTACGAGTTATTCACCACCACGCGCTATACTATCAATATCAAGAGTATTGTCCCCAGAGGAACATATTTTGCAATGAAAAATTTTTACCCGTTACTGAACGTTGTTTATTAGTCATGAGACTGTGCAATGTTACGAACTCAAAACATAGCATTCTAAATCGTTATTTTCATATACATAGAAGATCTATGAGAGGCAGCTTCAACGATTCTATCAATATGTTAATAGACCAATGCTATCGTACTAAGAATAAATGTATGAACTGCAAATTGGTTCTGTATACGGCCTCCTTTTCTAAAAATCCAGCTATTGAGCTGAAACTGTTCTCCGTTTTACTGATCAAGAAGGAAAAAAGTAGCAACAGCGATCGACTACTACAATTATTCTAATGAATTCGTTGAGAAAGATTTTATTGAACACATGTCACAACAAACAGATTGCTACAGACCAGAAGTGCAATTGATGAAATGAATTTCGGCCATAAAAAATATAATATAGGTCATGTGACTGAAGGCACTTGGGTTCTAGAATTGGTTGACAAAGTAAACAATACTGGCAATATCATCATCGAATGTTCCGATAATAAACAAAACACAAATATTTTGGTACTAGAACAGTACGTTGCCAGCGAATCTGTTATATAGTAACTGATAAATGACAGAGGTAGTCGAAGATTGTGCTTTGATCTTTGACATATATATGGGATGACATATATGACATATATATGTGAGATATGGAACCAAATTTGGGCTACAACCGCCGAAACACATATCATACATAATAAAGTTTAAGTAACATAAACAAGTTCCATATCATACTTAACAAATCACATGATATACCCATAACGGATTTGCATAAAACATTACATGAAACTGCAAGACTCTCAGTAATCAAGAACACATTACGGGATCCATAGAGAAAAGACATGATACAAATTGATAATCACGAATGATTATCAAAAACACTACAATTCTATGAATAATACATACACATGGTGCAAGAAGATGCTTCCTTCTCATCAAGAACGGATTGAAGCCAGTTTTATGAAAGGCGGTGTTTCTAATTTCTGCAACAACCATGTTTGAACAAAAGGAACTCCATATGCTATATGAGAAATAGCTTTTCAATAAACGTGTAAGCAAGAATTTATAGTGATATGTTGCTTTACATTTTGCCAAAAAGATTGACGGCACATTTATTTTTGAATTTTTTAATTATAACAAGAAATTCAGCTGTTGATCGCTTTCGTATGTGGTTTTAATTAGGATGAATGCTCAGCACGTAAATCCTGTTAAAGAATAATTACACGAACATTATTCTGAAATATAGATTGGTGAGAAAAATACATAAATTAGACCCCGAGATCGCCAGACTGTTAGATTTTTATCTGTGGTGAAAACAACTGTGTATCATAAAGAGTGATTCGCAACAAGAATTGACGCAAAAAATTAACGATACATTCACCGGATTGAAGCAAAAGAAAGATGGAATTCGTAGCGTGATGAATTTAATCTTGCTTCGGTATCAAACTTGCGTTCGAAAGAGCGGACGTCACTAAAATAGAAAATAAATTTAATTTCCATATCTTTGTAACAACTTTTTTACAAAGTGTTTGTTGCAACTTTTTTTCTTATTTCTATTTGTAAAATACACTGGTTTGATCATTTAAACCATTCTGTATAACATATAAAAGAACAGACTCACTAATTGCAAGTACACAATTATCACAATCATCTCATTAAAAGTCGAAGAAGAATTGAAAAAAAGATATATATTGATTTTGTACCACTAGATATAAAAATTAGAATTATTCATGTTTCAAAAGAATATTAACTAGAATTCAGAAACGTTACAATATCATAAATGTTAAATATTTTTTTGATTATTTAAATTGTTAGATAAAGGAGGTGGAACATGATACATCAATAAATACATGTACGATAATTTTATAGAACCTATTACAACCTACAATGCTACAATAACAGTCCTTATCTGTCTTACTATCTTCATCTGTTTCAAACTAGATTTTTTGATTTTTCAATCTTTTGAATTGAAACTACAGATTTGATTTAAAATTTAAAGCTACTCGAAAAATAACGCAAAAAACAGTAACACGTTATGTAAAATCAAAAATATTTTAAATTTAATAAAAACACGAAATAAGCGAGAAAGTTCCAGAAAAAAATTGTCTTATTCAGTAAAGAATTTTGATCCTCAATTCGTAATAAACATACCAAACAATGAATATCGTTCTAACATACATAGAAGTTTGATACAAACAAGAGAGGAAACAGTAGAGACGTGTACCTCGGAAACTTCCATAAAATTACTTATAGTTATAGTATATGTTAATAGCAGCAGGAAGTCTGTTGCCACAAGAGATAAAAAACAAAGACTTTCGATTTCATATCGCAAAATGATCAACTAAATGAAACAACATAAAAACATAATTATCATTTCTTCGAAATTGAGGCAACTAACAAATTTTTTCATTTTACTATATTTCTATAAAATATAATCAGTCTATATTGCAAAAATAATAAATTTTTATTCACCATAAAAAATAATAAATTTTGGATTCACCATTAGAAATTTTTTCGTCGCATTATACACCACACATACGTTTTAGGACAAGTAAAGAATTTTATTTAAAAACTTGCAAAACGCAACAGAAATTTCACATATCGAAAATCATCAACGAATGAAGATCGCGAGAAAGATCTTAATTCATTAATATCACTCTTTAATTCATCTATCAACTATGTGCACTGATTTTTAAAGATATGATTAAATATTGAAATTGATATTCAAGAGACAAGCTAAGTTTAAAGCCGGGAAAAAAGCAATTAAATTTGAAGAAAGGGAGAGAATATTAAACTAGAAAAAGATTAGAGTAAACGAGAAAACAGTAGTGGCAAAAATAGTAGGAAAAAGAATATCTGTAGAGAACAAGTTATAATCAGTTAGGTTTAGGCAATCTAACACGACAAAAAATAGATATGAACAAAGAACTATCGAATATGGACTAAGAATTGCAAATACATATTGTACATATAATTAACTACAATGTACAAAATATAATAAAAGACAAAAATATCAACTTGACGAAAAAAGCAGAAAATTGATATTTGAGAAAAGCGAAAGAGCTATAGTAAAATGGAACTAATTTAGAAGAAGGAAATCGATACTGATTGAAAGAAGAAAAGAAAAAATGTGTTCCATATAAGCTAGAAGTAGGTACTCTGAAGCATGTAATACGAAAGTATAAGGGGTTGAAAATTAATAAGCTGAAAGAGGAAGAAATTATAGAAGGTAAAGAATATATAAGCTGTGTTAGAACTATAGAAAACAAGCGTAGAAGTATAAGAAACGAATAAAATCAAAAATAATAGTGTATATAACTTACATATAACAAATTAATTATATTAAATAATTATGGCATGTAAATCTTTAGATTTGTGATGACATTAACCCGAATCATGTCACGAGCATCATCTCTTGACCAACTCGCTGGTATCGAAGCTAGCCTGAGAAGAATAGCTCAGTTTTTGAGCATTTTGGAGATTAAAAACTCCAAGAGACGAGAAGAAATTTCTCAATTATCCAATTTAATAAACGCCGCTGTGATAACCACCGATGACACGGACTATACGACGCGGCGATCGCGACAAGATATCAAGCTTAATCCACCTGAAGAAACCAGCGACGATGAAGAGGCAACGCAGATATCAGCTAGAAGTCAGGCTAGAATGCTAAACGCCCAACAAGCTTCCAAGTTCGTCAGAATCATACGAGAACGAGACGACCAGGGAGTCGAAGAATTCATCAAAAGCGGTTTGTTACGCTAAATCCAGGTGCGGCGATAAAGAAGGACTGCTGTACATCGTATTAAACGAAAAAATAATCGAAAATGCAGAAAGAAGCATCCGTTTCCAGGAATTAACACTTTTGAAGACATACAAAGCCTTACGTATCGACACCAACGATAGTGAGCCACAGCCAAATTACAAAGTACAAAATAAAATAGTTCTGAAACAGTGCAAACGTTCACCCAAAGGTTTACCCAGTGCTGAATTGAAATACGCTACACAGGCAGAGCATACCAGAGCATACTGATAGAGCGACAGGTCGCGTTGAAAATCATAGAAAACGAAGCATTATCAACATACATATCCAAACTGAAGGCAGACATAAGCCATCTAATCATCCACCACGACCGAAGACGCTTCAAGAGGCCAGTAATATTGCGATTGACATGGAGCTGTGGCTTCGCAATAATACCGGGAGTGAGAGAAGAACACCTCGACCAGTTCCACACCGTCCTACACCTTTCACTCCTACAAATCTGCAAATTTTTCCACCTCAATACTAAGCTTCAAGCATACCCAGACTTCCCAAGTGTGATATTTGTGGAAAACTAGGACACACTTTAGACTACTGTTTTAGGAATCAAAATTTTCAACATCCTCAAACCGGCAAATTACCCAAGAACTATTCAATCACCACCAACGAAGAGAATCCGTACGTCGAGAACCCGTCAGAATCCACTACACCCCAGGGAAACTCCAACATATTAAGTGCAAACTCCCCCAGAATGCAATGGCCAGGAAACTTGCTACTGGACACCGAAGCAAGAGTCAATTTATTAAGCGATCACTTATTTCTGGCCAATCCAAATCCAACAATAACAAAATTTTCTTATGGGACGAGATAAGTACACATCGTTAGTATCCATTAGAAATATTTTACGTTCAAAAATTCATACTTTTCGTGTTATACCCGACAATTTCTCTTATTAGAAGATGACATCATAGGATTACCATTCTTGTAAACCAGACTGTTCGAATTGACAATGATCAAATTCTACTATAGAGTACTATACTACTTTTCAGAAAACCCAACTGTCAAATCTGGTGAAATCGTCCTACCAGTGTCGAAGAACGCTTAGTCGTTACCATAACGTAAATTTAAATTAAGAAATCAATATCACATATTCAATTATGCGTAAGTACTTTATTACAAATGACTCATTAAATAAAATATTAGATTAAAGTTAACGTTATAAGATAAAAGTTACATAATATAAGAATTTTATGAATAATATAATATATAATTAAATATAATAAGAAGATAGAATAAATAAATCTTTTTTTAATTTTTACTATACCATGTTTGATATTCAATATTCAGCATATTTTGTATATCTTGGTTAGATATTGTGTCCTTGAGGAGAAGAAATAGTAATGATGTTTGCGGTGTACTGTAAACATGTCGATACACAACTTGCTGAATATCCATCATTAATAACATTTTCTACTCATTCGAAAGTTGTTTTATATGGGGAATGAGACTTTCGAAAACCGAATATTTCCATCTTAATTTTTAGCTAGTAATTCAGAGAAAACTTTCTTTGACGTTTAAACTTGGCCTCACTACTGTAATAAAAATCGTAAAATCAATGGTAACTTTATATGGGAATGTTTTCAGCCAATCCACATGAAATGTCCAACTTCTGAAGATTTTCTGAGAAGCAAATGACATTTATAATATCTGGAATTTCCCAAATACATACAATACAATTGGTGCAATCGATGGGAAGCACATACGCTTAAAATGTCCACCCAATTCTGGGACAATGTACTATGTATATTATACTTTTCGTTATAATTACTTTCGTTATAATTACTAATTACGTTGTTTCTAATCAGCTTATACAGTGTTGGATTCGTCTCGATATCAGCAACAACACTATGATATCAGAAACATATTGTGCTATTTAAAAAATCGAATTGAATTTTTTTATATAAAGAGCATTTTTTGAGATTTAAGAATATAGAAACATGTAACTTATCAAGTACTAAAAAAATTTTGTCTGAAATATTTTTTAATTGCATTACCGGAAATGCCTAAAGCTGGAGACAAAACTTAACGCGGACACCCTGTATATCGTATTGTCATTGTTTATTTCGACAGTTGACATCTCAAGGCTTATTTGTGAAAAAATTTGTTTGGTTCTATGCAATTCTTTTTTTTTTTTTTTGGATATCATCAAATATAGAAAATCAAAAGCAGCATTTTCGGCATATTTTGCTTTTTTATTACCGAAAAGGATATTGTTCAAGCAAGAAAAAAATTGTGTGACGTGTATAGAGAAGATGTATCAACAGAACGCCAGTACCAAAACTGGTTCGCAAAATTTAGTTCCGGCAATTTCGATATCAAAGGTGCACTATGAAGACCAGTTGAAGCTGACAAAAACGAAACAAAGGTCGAAGCAAACCGCCGAATAACAACACGAGAAATCGCTAAGAGATTAAATTGTCGAATTCGACTGTTTACGATTACGTGAAATGACTCGGTTTCGTTTCAAAGCCGGATACATGAGTTCTATATGTTCTTGCTGCGGAAGATCAAAAACAAACAGAAAACGTATTTCAACAACTGTGATGAAACCAATATTCTACGGAAAAAGTACTGTCGCGAACAAAAGGGAAATACAATGCTCTTAACTTGGAGGATAAGAGAATATTATCATTATTGAGCAACTGGCATAATTCTAGAATAATAACCAATAAAAATTTATACAGAAGGAGAGGTACAGAAAAAGTAATTGAAAAGTCAAATGTAGTTGTCGGTTACATAAAGTCGATGAGTGGTGCTGATCGAGCTGATCAATATGCCTCAATTATTGCTTTTTAAGGAAATCACTTAAGTGGTTGTTAATTTATCTATCATAAATTCATACATTTTCTATAAAACTGTACAACACAACAAAAATGAGAAAGCACTGATGCATTTACAATATCGAACAATTTTAGTCGATCAACTCGTTGGAGATTTTCATCAGGACAGAACAAAAACTTATACGTCAATTTCTGAAGCCAGATTAAACGGAAAACTTTGTAATGCGAGGAAAGGTAAAAAGAGGGACTGCGTTGTGTGTTCTAAAAAGAAAGAAAGTGATGGCAGACAAACAAGTGATTATTGTGACACTTTCCTAAATGAACTCAGAATGCACATGAGGGGCTTGTTTACAAAAATATCACGGTGAATTACAAAATTTAAAATGTATGTTTGTATTTACAAGAGGAAATGCATATTTATAAAATCAAATGTATTCGCAAGCACATGTAATTTTTTCCACTTGAAATGATATTTCCGCTTTTTCAGACGCTTCGTTGCAAAAACGTGCCAGAGTTGCTGGTAGACAGTAGTAGAGAAACGCCGAACAATATTTACATCTAAGCAGGAATACAACAATTGATAATCTTTTTATCAGTATTCTTCTTGCAAAAAGATTAATTGCAAAAAGAACCAGTTTAGTTGGAACCATTCGGCCGGGCCAACAAGAGGGAACTCTCAAAGTCAGCCAGGAAAGATCAAATGAAATTATGTTCTTCAGAACATTGTAAATCGGAAAACTGTGTATTCACAATATATAATGTTGAATATTATAAATTTTATACAAATTTATATCTTATATTCCATTTATAAGTTATTAGTGTATAATTATGTTGCTTTTTTAAAGAAAATGTATAATTTTGTTCATGTGTCAAATTGACGTGTGTCCGAAAAGATATATATATAAAAAATGTCTGTAAATCTAGTGCAACTACTTACTAGAAAGTAGTAAAAAGTAGTAAAAAGATATCGCCTCTTTTGTTGGTTCTTCTTTTTTTGATAACAACAAATGATAACGCATATATTCTAATAATCAGGAATATTCATTCAGTCGAAATTTTGTTGTCAAGAAAGAAAGTTCACAGTGAAAGGTTTTTAAATTTATCCTACATTTATCCAACAAATATATTTTTGCAGTAACGAATTTTATAAACGTTAAATTTCACCCAATGTCAAAAAGAAAAAGCTTATCTTTTCTTAGTGAATTATCTGAAAGTGAAGAAGAAATCTTTTACAAGCATCCTTACAAATATTTGCACAGTAGCAATGAAGAGGATTTGAGATTTCTTTCCTAGGAACAAAAATATAGAATGACTATGTCGAATTCAGATTCGGATATCAATAAATATAATATGTAGTTGTGATAGTGACGCAGATACGATTGGTAAGATTTTGCAAGAACTAATTATTAAGGAAGATATTGAAGTCGATAGTGCCGAAGAAGTTGCAATTAAGCATGGTGCATGGAGTGAATTTAGTGGACTTCAAAACATTTTCCTTTATTGGAACAACCGGCGTCAATAGACAACTACCTGACAGTATCACTCCGTATAATGCGTTTACTTTATTCATTGATAACGAAATTATAGATTTGTTTGTAGTGGAAACTAATAGATATTTATAACAAAAATTAAATCTGAACTGTATCTGTGCGAATGTATCATGGACACAAACTAATTCCGACGAAATAAAATAACTTTTGGAATTAATTTTGTGTATGGGTTTCGTAAGAGCAAATCCTGTTGGTCAAAAAACCGATTGTATAATTTTGATTTACCGCGTAGCACTATGTCGCAGAACAGAGTCCAATTACTTCTTAGTAATTTTTATTTTGCTGACAACCCTATTATTGCTGAAGGTGATCGTCTTGGAAAAATATTTCCACTGTTTAACAAATTACAAAAAAAGTACCAAGAAATATTCACACCAGGAGAAAACATCGTTATTAAATATTAATTCCGAGACGTGGAAGACTCGTATTCAAACAATACATACCAAATAAAGTCCATAAATACGGTATAAAATTATTCAAACTATGCTCCCTCGAAGGATATACATGGTCGAGGAGAATTTATTGTGGAAACTCAGCTAACGGAATCAGAGAAACAGGATTGGCGCACAATGTATGTTAGCAACTTGCACATAATTTTTTCAACCAGGGTCGAACGCAGTATATTGACAATTTTAATACCAGCTATGAATTGACTATTTCGTGTCTGAAGCAAAAGACACATAGTTTTTCTTCTTCTTCTTCTTCATTTTTTTTTCTTTTACGTCGCATCGACTTCGAGATCATTAGCGACGACGGTGGTATTAGATATGTGTGTAGTAGCTTGTATTTTTGAGATATTTTAAAACTCTGTACGTCGTTTTAAGAAGTCAGGTTTATGTTTAAGTTAATTCCATCTCTGTCTTTGAGCTTCTGTGGTGTGGCATTCGTGCAAAATGTGGGTGACTATTAACGGATGCAATGGCTGCAGCTGGTGTAGTTCTTTTAATTTTGTGTTCGTGAGTCAACTTCTTTGGCGTGTGATATTTGTTCCTTCCTTCTTGTTGCTAAAGTTTGGTGTTTATTATTGAAAGTGTCTTGTTTGTTGTTGAAAGTGATACTTTCGTAGTTGCTTTGTTTAGTTGTGATCCATGTTTTGTTCCATTCATTTTTTATTACTCCTTTGCAGTGGATTATTTGGTCTTCACAGGGGAAGGTGGTTGCATTTGTGAAACTGTGGCTTCTTTCGATGCTGCGTCGGCCTTTTCATCTCCTTCTATTCCTTGATGAGCTGAAATCCAGATGACTATAGCTTTTGCGTTATGTTGGTTGTGGTTTAGTTCTTGAATGGTGATTATTAATTGGTCATGATTTCATTAAGGATTTTATAACGCTCATGGAGTCGGTGTATATGTCTTCGTTATTGCGCATATTGTAAGACTTCAAGAATGGCATTTCGGCTGTGAAGATGGATGATAAAGGGGCGGTTTTATGTTTTCTTCTTTTTTTTTTTGGCTTTTTCTGTAATAATAGCATATCCGGCTCCAGTTTCTGACCCGTCAGTGTAAATCTTGCTGTGGTGGGCGTAGCTGTTGTTTAATACTAGGAATCAGGCCCTGTGGTCAGTTAGATTAAGAATTTTTTGGGAGAGTTCAGCAAGACTGGTGTCTATTGAAAATGCTTCTGTTGTCCATGGAGGGATTTGTGGTGGTTTACTTTCGATGGTGAGGTGAATTCTGAATGTGGTGGTTTGGAGAATTTTGCTAAGTCTGATATGAAAATGGGAGAGAGTTTTGGATTTATTGCTGTAGAATGCTTTGTATCTATTGGAGAAGATATTATTATAGAAAGGATTATTTGTAGTGGATGACATTTTTATTGCGTATTTGAGGATTAGGAACTTTCTTCTGGTTTCAAGGGCCATTTCTTTGGCTTCGAATAGTAAGCTGTTAATAGGGCATGTACGGTATGAAGCTGTGGCTAGTCTTAAAACTAAGTGGGAGATTAGTTCTATTATGTTTTTGGTGTAGTTTCTGGCTGGGTTAAAAACGTTAGAACCGTAATCTAGTTTAGGTGATTAACGCTCTGTGTGTTTCTAAAAGAGTGTCTTTATCGGCTTCTCAGTTGTTATTGGAAAGACTTTTTATAATATTAAATCTTTTTGTGCAAGACTCTTTTAAAGATTTTACATATGGTGCCCAAGATAGTTTTTCATCGAAAATAAGGCCTAATATTTTGATGGTGTCTGTGAATTTTATTTCAAAATCACTCAGATATAGTATAGATGGGACTTTGAATTTGATTTTTCTAGTGAATAGGTTTTTAGGAGATTTTATTTATAATTTTAAGCCTGTTGTTTTTGACCAGTCCTGTACAGTATTGATAGCTGTTTGTAAATGTTCGTTTATAGAGTGTACATTTTTTCCGCTACATGTAAGTGTAATGTCAGCCGAAAATAACTGGGCTTTTATTGGTGGCTTGAGGTGGTGATGTCGTTAATTCCTATCAAAAATAGTGTGGTGCTCATTACTGATTCTTGTGGGACTCCGTTATTGATTATAACTGGATATGACAGAGCTCCATTTACTCTGACTCTGGATAGATCTATTTGATAGATCTATATAGGAAGTTGGTTATGAAGGATAGCATATTGCTATTCACTTTTAATTCTAGGAGAAAACTTGCAATTTTGGATGTCCAAATTGTGTCGAAAGCTTTTTCAATATCGAGGCATACGGTGGCTATGTATCCTCCATTGAGGTAGGCGTCGTAAATGTTAGATTCCAAGTTCGTTAGGACGTCAATGGTAGAACGATAGCGTCAGAAACCGTATTGGTTTAAAACTTTTTTATATCAAGCTAACATCGAAGCCCACGGTTTACGATTTTTTCCAGTAATTTGCACATAGTAATGCAATTGGGCGATAACTATTAGGGTTTTGTTTGCTTTTGTTTGGCTTAGGAATTGGAATTACTTATTGCTTTTTGCCAATTTTCGGGGAAGACTTCATGAATGTTTATTCCAGTTTTTGGGAGCATTTTTAGTAGTGAGTTGGCGATATTATCTGATCCAGGGGTGGAATTTTTCGTTGATGTAAGGATAAAACTTATTTCCTTGAGTACTCACCTTAAAAGTGAGTTTAATAATGAGTTGCTATCATTGTAAATCTGATCATGATATGATTGTCGATTATTGTAAGATGTGGTGAGTTTATGTTATCTGAATTTTCTTGGAATTTTTTGGCTAGTGTGTTAGCAATGTCGTGGGCTCGAGTTACAGCTCTGCCATCATCGGTTTCCAGGAATTGAACATTTGTAGGGGATTAGGATCTATTTATGCGTTTGATTTTTTCCATATTATAAATGTTACTGTATGTGGATTTATTAACTATATGTAATTCCTTCATGATTGTTTTTTATTTTCTTTAATTATTCTATGGAAGTTGGCGCGTTTTTCTTTTTCTTTTTTTAAACTCGGTTAGGTTTTCGTTTGTGGGGTTCTTTTGTTCTATTGAATGCGTGATAACTCTCCTGCATGGCAATTTTGCATTTAGCGCTCCATTACGGTACAAGTCTTATCCTGATTTTTTGCAGTCTGGGAATTCCAAAGGCTTTGTCTGCGGCTGAGATTATGATTTGTTGAAATTTGTTTATTGTTTTGTTAATCCGGGCTGGGTCAAGTTCAAGTTTTGTTTCTTTCTCGGTCAATTGAAGAGTTATATTTTCTCAATATACTGGCCAGTTTGTTTATCTCATATTCCATTTTGGTCGGTGGTAAGTTTGAGTGATATTGTCTCCATAGGCGATTTTTATGGGGAAGTGGTCACTGTCGTATAGATTTTTAAGGTTTCCCATTCTAAATGTTGAACTAGCTCTGGACTGAGAAAGGTTAGATCTATTGCACTTGTTTTACAATTTCTAATGCTGAAGTACGTTGGGTTTGAACCTGTGTTTAGCAAGATTAAATCCTGGTTGTTTTGTAGATTTTCAATTGTTTTGCCTCTACTGTCTGTTCTGGTCGATCCTCACAGAGCGTGGTGACTATTAAAATCTCCGGACAGGATCATTGGAACTGGAAGTTGGGCTATTAATTCTTCAAGGTCTTGCAAATCAAGGGAGAAACTATTTGAAATGTAGAAATTACTGATATGGATTTTTTTGGGAATGAAATTGATACTGCGACGGCTTCTAAGTTTGAATTTAATGGAATTTCAGTAGAATCATATTTGTCCGAAATTACAATGGCCACTCCTCTGCTGTCGTGGTTTTCATTTTCCCGCTTTTTGACGAAGGTATTGAAATGTTTCAGTGTAAGCTGGTAAAGTTCATTTTTTGAAGGCAGATAATATAAGGGCTGAATTTGTTTACGAGAATTTGGAGTTGCTGATAGTGGATATAGAAACCGTTTACGTTTCACTGTATTATTGTTTTCATAATAAATTTCAGTGAGTTTTTGATTTGGAGTTTATTGCGCTTTCTCCTTTATGAAAATTCGATATCGGATTCAGATATGCAGCTAAATGACGATTCAAATGTATCGGTCGGCTTAGTGAGCTTTTTACAGAGTCGATACATTTTGTTTTTTATGCTTCTCTCGTTTAGGAGGGGGTAGATTTCTTCGAGAGTTTGAACAATGGTCGGAATGTTATCGGTAGTTTCTTGCGATTTCCAATGGGTAAGCTGAATGTTATATCCGACAGTTTCTCTTCTAGTATCCATTAGAAATATTTTACGTTCAAAAATTCATACTTTTCGTGTTATACCCGACAATTTCTCTTTATTAGAAGATGGCATCATAGGACTGACATTCTTGCAAAATCACGATTATTCCATCACTAATCACACTGTTCGAATTGACAATGATCAAATTCCACTATACTTTTCAGAAAATCCGACTGTCTGGTGAAATCGTTCATACAATAGGCACGATCCAGGATGAAGCTATGCGCGTTTGTTACGTTAATACTAGTAAGTACGACATTTCGAATCTTGAAATTGAAGATGACGAAATCCAAGTTAAAGAATTATTAGACCTATTAAGATTTGATCACATAGAAAACTCTTACCGAGAACCTATTAAGAAGATCCTCATCGCATATAAAAAAAATTCCATACCTCTGCCACATCACTTCCTTGTACTAACTTGACAGAGCATAAAATTGACTTAAACACAAACAAACCAATTAACATTAAGACCTACAAACCTCCAGAAGCACACAAAACAGAAATAAAAAGACAAATAGACGAAATGTTGGCTAAACAGATAATTGAACATAGTACCTCTACTTATAATTCCCCCGTTGGGGTAGTTCCCAAGAAACGTGACTCGTCCGGCAAACAAAAGTGGCGGATCGTCATTGATTTTCGCAAGCTCAACGAATATACAGACCAAGACGCATACCCCTTGCCTAATATTGAAGACATACTAGATCACTTAGGTAAATCAAAATTCTTCACGGCTTTAGATCTTTCATCCGGTTTCCATCAGATTACGATGGACAAGGATTCCAAAAATTTCACTACACCTTTCACTACAGCTTTCTCTACACCTGAGGGCCATTTTGAATTCAATAGAATGCCATTCGGCCTTAAAAATGCACCACGTTCCAGAGAATGATGGACCGAGCGTTACAAGGTCTGATTGGGAAACATTGTTTAGTTTACCTTGATGATATAATAATTTTCGGCACCATCATCCAAGAACATAATGAGAATTTAGCAATAGTCCTCGAAAGACTGTTATAAACCGGATTGAAGTTACAACCAGATAAATGTGAAATATTGAAACCAGAATATTTAGGACATTTAATGACAGCAGACGGAATCAAACCTAATCCACACAAACTCCGAGCAATAACATCTTTTCCTACTTCTAGAAATCCTACCCAAATTAAATCTTTCTTAGGATTAACCGGTTATTATAGAAAATTTATTCGAAACTTTTCTAAGATAGCCACTGACAGATCTGACAAAGAAAAACGTAACGTTTAATTGGACAGAAAAACAAGAATTCGCTTTCCAAACGTTGAAAGGAAAACTCTGTCTTACGATACCCCGATTTTTCCAAAAAATTCACACTCACTACTGATGCCTCGAACGAAGGCATAGGAGCAATCCTGTCCCAAGAAAATCACCCTTGCTGCTTTATTTCTAGAACTTTAAATCCCGCTGAAAAAACTATACGACCGAGAAGGAATTGCTAGCTATCGTTTGGGCAATCAAACGACTGCGACCGACCATCAAGCTCTGAATTGGCTTCATAACGTAAGAGATCCTTCATCTCGCCTCGTGAGATTAAGACTAAAAGAATACGACTATGACATACGATATCATAAAGGAAAAGAAAATAAAGCAGCTGATGCCTATCCCGATTTCCTTTAAACCGAGTAAACATAACTACAGAAAACGGGACAGATACTGTAGAAACGTCTGAGAATGAGACCGATGCGGCTATTGAAGAAACAATCGAAAACATCGATGAGTATCTGGAAGAACTCATCAATAACGCTTTAAACACACCTTTCGAAAAATATGAAAAATGTAAACGCAAGACACTTACACTTATCAAAGATACTACTAATCGATCACACTGGCCACAATATACAAAACAGCAAATCGGTGATTTCAATGAAGAAAAATGGTTTGACTTCTTCCTTAAGACTTTTACGGACGCAACTACGAAAAACATATCGGATTTTCTTTTTTTTTACGTGGAAGAAATCTTTCATAAGACACCCAGCCCATTTTGTGGAGTTGGATAGTGTTGGATTCTTACCGACTAAAATCTCCACGGTGGTCTGCATCCTGTTCTGATTAGAGGCCGCGTGACCGGAATATTCTCCGCTGCCTCTTTACTTTGCCTTTCGGCTTCTGTTCTCTCTATTTTTCCTTCCTTTTGTTTTTTTTTTCTGCGGTTTCGGCTACTTTTGCCTCACCGCTGCTTTTAGTGTTACTGTGATTTACTTTCGCGGTGTCTGTCGCTTGGTTATCTTAGCCGCCTCTCCTTCTCCCGTCTTCTCTGTTTCCCTTGTTTTACCATCATTATCTCCTCGCAGAAATTCTTGACGGCTATTTCCTCTCTTTTCCTGTCATCAAAGCGTGTATTATCGCGCTCTGTGAGATGTCTGTGCCATGTCTTTCAGCCTTCGTCTTTGCTGGCTGAATGACGGGCACTCTTCAACTGTGTGTTGAGTTGTGTCATTGTTGGCTCCACACAGTTGACATGCCGCTGTCGTTTCGGTGCCTATTCGCCGCAGGTACTCACCAAAGCACCCGTGATTGTCCGGTGATTATCTGCGTCGTTAGGTATGTTAGCTTTCCCGTCCCATGAACCGTCCATTGCTCCCAGTGTGGAGCAATCGCTCTAATGGTCTCGCCGTGCCGCCATTTTCCAATCCTCGTATCCACGCCCTTCGTGCAGGTTGCAGGGCGTTTCTCCGCTTCTGCATCTTGTCCGCCTTGGTAACTGACTCCCCATTCGCTTTTGCAGTGCGAAAATGTCTGCTTCGATTTTCGCCTGAATACTGAGCGGTGTCATTCCTGCGATTGTGACAGCGACGTCGTGAGATACGGTGCGGTACGCCCTGATGATACGGGTAGCCATTCTTCTTTGGATCCTGCGCAGGGCTTTATCGCTGGCGATAGTGATGTAGTTCGCCCAGATGGGCGCCCCGTACAGGATCATTCGTCACTTCTGTGAACAGACTTTTTGCCTTTACTCCCGGGCCGTTGACGTTTGGAAGAAGGTGCATCGCTACACCCTGTACTCTGGGAATCAGTTGTTTGAAGTGCGCCTTGAAATTCAGGCGACTATCTAGCGTGATTTCCAGGTACTTTAGCGTGTCTTGCGCTCCTCTTTGACGCATAGCCACGTTTGTGGAGAGCGTCGGGCGAGCGGGAGGTCGTGCAACCAAACGGCTTCAATTTTGTGTGCCGGGATATCTAGGCCCAGGTTGTTCACATCGACAATGACCGCTGCAACCACTGATACATATCTGATTAAGGCAGGAGCAATTAACAATAGCTACTATACTTGAATACTTACAGACGATAATTGATAAATGCTTTCATTTCTCTACGAAACCTTCAATTGAATATACCCGAGAAGAGAGACTAAAGATATTACGCGAAAACCACGGTACTTCAACATCTCAACATTTAGGTGAAAATAAAACCCTACACAAAATCCTATCCCGACACTTCTGGCCAAATCTGGAGAGAGACGTTAAAAATTTTATATAATCCTGTGAGATATGTCAAAGGAGGAAACTAACCAGAATTCGACCAACAGAACCAGCTGTAATCCCTGATACCCCTTTAAATCCCAATGATAAAATTGCTATGGATATAATTGGACCTTTACCCAAGACCAAAGATGGCTACCAATACATACTTTTAATACAGGACGCTCTCACTAAATATTTAATCCTCATTCCTTTAAAAAATCAAAGAGCATCCACAATAATAGATGAACTTATAAACCACTACATCTACCTATTTTCCACACCCAAGAGCATTCTTACTGATCAAAGTCAAAATTTCGTATGTGAGCTAATGAACGAATTCGAGAAAGCGTTTAAAATTAAACATATAAAAACTACATCGTCCGCAATCGAATGGTGCCCTAGAAAGGACTCATAGCTTAGTTAAGGATTTATTAAAAACCAACATGATAGACCATAATAATAACCAATGGAACAAATATTTAATGTACATTTGTATGGGGTATAACACTTCTGTACACGAAGGAACTAGTTATACCCCCTTCGAACTTACTTTCGGACGACAAGCTAACCTACCCAGTTCAATTGCGATTTCACCAAACATGACTCACACGGAACTTTTCACGCTTTGGAAAAACCGACACGACGAATACCTACAAAAATCCAAACGTATCATAGAACGACAAAAGAAACGGTACTAAAGCGAACAAAATAGAAAGATAATCAGAACGCAAAGTCTCTTTAATATCGGAGACCGAATCTTAGTTCACAACGATTACAAAATGCACAAATTAGATGTAGAATGGTTAGGCCCTGTAAAAATCTTAGAAATAAGACCCTCTAACTACACAATTTTATACCAAAACGGCAACATGCAAAATGTATACGGTAACAGGCTAAAATTCTGTCACCCCAGAGAACACAGCCCACATTATCCATGACACGAGTAGATAATTGCGAGACCCAATTAATGTTGCGACTGCAAGAAAACCTCGAATATTGTACAATGACTCTATTTTAAAATCCATACTCTAGTTTATGTGCTTTTAGACACCATATATATAATCATACTCGAGCGAACGCCGATTAAAAGACATCAAAACTTGCGCTATTTCAAATATTTCAAATATTAGGATATTGCAACCATACTCGGTATTTTTATTATGTGTTATATTATCATTTATTACAAAATCAATCCCTAAGACCTTATGTATCGATATTTTATGTTAAAACAAACATACATAGTTCACCCCCAAAAATCATGCAAGAAACAAACTATGAAGAAAAACCGCTGCAACTGCAATTAGCTTCTGAAGAGACTTGAATTGTTCCGCTATCGAAAAAAAAAAGAGAATATCTACGCTTCGAGGGACCAAAGCGATTCTAAGGAGGGGAGTGTAACGCAAACCACTTAAGTCCGGCTGGCGTCTGGAGGTATCGGGCTCACGAAGTGTCACCCGACACAACGTTCCGAGAAATCCCCTTCTACCACACTCTGCCAAAAATGCCGAAAAACTGTATAGAAAATATAATAAAGCTCAGTTTAGTTTTGTCTTTCATTTGGTCCACATCTTTTTTTTATTTATGTCCTACACTCGTTCCTTTTCTACGGTTAGGAAAGGTTGAAGTGACACGCGGGTAAAATAACGTTTCGAGGTTTTCTTTGTTTTTGGAAATTTAGTGCAAGTTTGAAAAGTGTTCTCTTCAGTGCGGTTCCTGCGCCACGGACGAGAATCACTTTATCGCTGTTTTTTTCTTTTCTCCCAAAATTTACACTGCCGAGGAATATGTATCATTAGATGAATTTTTGATGAAGTATACAGGCCGCATGTCGCATAAGCAGTACAATCCATCACGCTTTGAAGTGAAGTTCTATAAGCTACGTGAATCTAAGTCGGGATATTGCATCAAATTTAAAATATACACGGGTCAAGAAACGTACACGTTCAAGAAACAGCAAAAAATCAAACGCTAGTGCATTTGAAAATGTTACCATGTTTATGAGCACACCAATAGGTTACGGATACAATCTATTTATGGATAATTAGTTGCCAAAGCTGTTTCAAAAGTTGCAGTCTATAAAAACTAATGCAGTAGGAAAAGTAAAATTCAATAGAAAGAATATTGCAAAAGAATTTGCAGCGGCAAAACTGAAACCATCTGAAATTATTTCAACATTACATAATGGTATTTTAGCTACAAAAATGGAAAGCAACATGGAGAGCTATTGCCAACATTGACATGTTCATTAGACTCATGTGCACTAGAATACTTTGCAGAATGCATTGCTAAGAAATGTATTGATAAACATGTCGTAAATGTCGCGATACATTTTTGAGTAGTAATAACGTTTTTACTTGAAACGATTAACTACTGATATCTTTTAGAGCTTATATCAATGCTAAAGGCGTGTTGTTTTCGGAAATTTACATATTCCAAATCGACAATTTTCAGATTTTTAAAATTATTAGTTTTGCATTTGATAAATATCCGCAATTACGTAGTGAGGCATTCATATTGGGCAAACTATTTTCGATAATTTCACGCTCTGTCAAAGACAAATATCCAAATTGGTTTATTCAAGGTGAATGCGCTACATATTGTAAAAATTTAATTTATTTTACATTAACTGTTAAAGTTTACAAAGATAGTGATTCGAAGAACAGTTGAGGTATTCCAAAAAAAAATTATTCGAAAGATTCAAAATTACCTTTATATTTGAATATATTATTACTATCATACTTGAATGCATATTTTTAGCAATAATTTTGCAATATATTGTAAATAATATTATATAATGTAAATATATATATAGTGTAAATATATATACATTAAAAGTATTCTAACACGATTCAGAATACATTCAATGCTCATTTATTTTGTCTAAAACATATTGTAAACAATTTATTTGTGCTAATATACTATTTGTTGTCATCCGGATTACTATTGCAACGACTAGTCATCAGTAGGGTAAAACTAACCTCTCACGACGGTTTAATACAATAATGTCCAATACAACATATCTAATGCAGACAAATTTTTCACAAGCGTGCACTAGCGACAAAACTTTTGGCAAAAAGAAACTGCAGTTGTTGGAACTATTCGGGGAAATAGAAGGGAGTTATCAAAATTGGTGAAACAGACAAAGGATAATATGAATTCTTTCTCAACAACATTATACAGATCAAATAATTGTACTCTGACAATTTGCAAAGCTAAACCTAATATAAAGATACTAATATTTATTTCAATGCATTCATTCGTTGAAAATAAAAAAAGTAATAGCAATAAAATTCGGTGTAGATGTAACCGAGAAAATGCCCAGAAAATACAGTGTAAAAGCAAAATAATAGAGATGGCGTTTGCAGATATTTTGCAATATCTTAATTTGGATTTTATATGAAGAAATAACGGGAGAAGGTATTTCAAGGCAAGAATTTTTATTTCAATTGGAAGAAGAGCTTGCCATCGAACGTCAAGAAGAGCAACAGGTAGGAAAAGGAGGACCTGCAAAAGCAATTAAAAATATAACTACATGTGATCGGAAAAATTGCTAGATAAGATTCTGCAAAGGCAATAAGACTAACAAAATTTGAAATGTGAAAAATACGTATGTACATGGGAAATGTATAATCTTATAATTTGTAAAATTATTTTTAAATATAGGAAAATATTTTGTTCACAATCTGTTTGTAATCTTCATTCTGCATTAAGAAATATTTTTTTAAAGCGGTCATATGACTGCTCACGGTAGGAATGCATGAAGTCTCGGTACGTAGTGTTAAGGCTTCGTGTTTAAAAAAAAAACGTAATATTCAACAAACGAATCTTGCAAAGTACTTGTCAGCGAAAGACACTATGAGCCTCGATGAAATAGTGCAAGCCGCGAAATTTCGTGAAATGATGAAATTTATCGCTCCTCAATTTGAACCAAAATTTATAAATAACACAGATCAAACCGCATGCCAGTATTAATCTACATTTGACAACAAAGAACTTTGACAATAAAAAGTGAAAAAATCGTATTTGCTAACAAAAAAAAAACTTATCAAAAACAACACAAATTTATACTGTTCAATGTAATAACCATGTCTGAAATATCAGTAAAAAAGCACTAGTGCAAATAGCATACATAATTAATTAAATTAGTTATCAATCATCAAAATTGGTTACTTCCCACAGTGCTGAAAAACTTCCATAGTTTTACCAATATTAAAACCTGAATTCTGAAAAACCTGCCAGCTACAGGCTAATCAGTTTGCTATCTAGCCTTAGCAAAATCAAAAAAAGAATAATACTAAACAGAATCAAGAAATACGAAAAACAACAGAAGCAGATAATCGATGAACAGTTTGGACTCAGAGAATAACAACATTGTGCAACAGATAGTTAAAATTGTCAACGATATTAGAAGAAATTATAACAAAAACACTGTGATGATACTTTTAGATATAGAAAAAGCATTTAACAGGGTATGGATTGATGGACTGATCTATAAAATGATCTCAAGTGTCTATCCTAGTATAATAATAAGACTGATATACTCATATCTTAGTAATAAGTCCCTCATAATAACTGTAAATAATACCAAATCGTTGCCCTCAATCATTAAAACCAGGGTTCCGTAGGGTTCCGTTCTTGGACCACAATTATTTAATGTTTATATCAACGATATAATCAAATCGACGATATAAACCAAAGACGAATCTTGTGCTTTTCGCAGATGATACGGCAATATATGCTCACTTCTTTAGTGCAATAGTCGCTGCGAAACAAATGCAAATACATGTAGATATACTACAGCTATAGATATAGATTTACTACAGCGTTACTACGACAAGTGAAAAAGTGCGCTTAATACCGAAAAAATAGAAATAATTGTTTTCGCAAAAAAGGACAAAGATATTCGTATCATCCTGCTAATAAAGGTGTATAACAATATAAGCCAGGTTAAAACAATAGTTAAATACTTGGAAGTCAATCTATAAGCTCACCTATAAAATACATGTCAAAACTCAAAGCGTCATGAAATAGATATATCCATTAATGGTAAAGGATTCTGCAGTTAATAGTCATAATAAATTCCTCATATATAAAATGATACTACGTCCTATAAGGTGGTGTGGTGCAGCAATCACTAATTTAAAACCCTTGCAAACTTATCACAACAAATGTTTGAGATTAGTCCTGAACAAAAGTAGGTATGTCAGAATTTCTGAACTACACGAACAAGCTCACATGCCTTTGATTAAAGATTATATAATGGAAACAGCAGAAAAATTCTAGAGCAAACAATTAAAACATAATAGGCTAACAGAAAACATTACCAAAATCAGATATAACAACAGATATAACAACATGCCAACAAATAGCAAGTATGAGTTACCATATTTTAAATACCAAGGGAATAAGTATTAACTAACGTAGTATTAATCAGTACTGAAACCACAACCTAGAAGGCACTGGATTTAACATAAGTAGGTTTTTTTCTGCAACTTAAGTTTTCCTACATACTAATTCCACTCTAATTGTAAGCCAACGGAAGCTGATAACTGCAAATATGTACGACAATTACTATATCAAACCTGAACGCAGCCTACTCAACGTGCCTTTGTTCTAAATAGTAGATTAAGCTTAGAATAAGCAGGTACTACTAATGTAAACTATTGTTATATTTTATTATATACAATCTTGTTTGCAATAAAGTACCTAAAATGTCTAAAAAAAAATCGTTCTCATCCAATTACGAAAATTAAGCACCGCTTGGAAACTTCATATGGTGTTGCTTTTTTTCTTTTCCTCTTTTCTTAATAATTGGAAGCTACTTTAGATTGCGGTAATTATTTAAAAAAGGAGGGGGGAGAGGGAGTTTCACTAATTTCGACGATTTTTAACTATGTTGCAAAATCAATATTTTGAACAACTTTTTCCTATACGTATAACCGCCGCTTGGCCTTAGTTTCCGAGATTTCTGAGAAAAAAGATCGCTGCTACTGCATTGAATTCTGTCTATACGTAAGCGTCTATGACTCTGGATGCCCACGATCGCCCCTATATCTTGTTTCTATAAATAACGGCATGGCGACCAACGGTGAATAATGTATAATGTGTCAAGCTAAATCTAGTTCTGCATTGATCTCGTTATTGAACGCATCATTCCTGTCAAAGAATTCAGAATGAAGTTGTATAAATATTTAAATATACAACGATTATGCTACACTAATTGATTTTTTAATTGAACAGAGTGATTCATGGTGAGATGTATTGTACTAATTGTAAATGTAAAAGTAAAGAAGCAATGAAGTTTAATCGCAAAGATTTAATGTTCAATTGCTACGCAAGCTATTTTTCAAAAAATCGGAATAAGAAACGAGTGAGAACATACTGTAAATCAAAAATTAGTGCTCTCCATAATACGTGATTTAATAATTTATATACTTCCATTTGTCACTTTATCGGTTATCATTTAATGCTGAAACTACCAAGACAAGAATTTCTGCAAAATGAACTGGACATATCGTCGACAACGGTAGTTGATAATTCACGGCCAGCCGTGAACTTTATGCATTTTATGGGCAGAAAAACTGTTCCAATCAGGGGTAAAAATGAAATTGTTGAAGTGAATGAAGCGAAGATTGGTAAACGGAAATTTAATAAGCGAAGACTTGTAACTGACCAGTGAATATTCGGAGGAATTGAACGCTCGAGCGTATATTTATTATTCCAGTTCCAGATAGATCATCTGAAACATTACTTGAAATCATTCGAAATTGGATCAAACCTGGTACAACTATTATAAGTAAAGGCTTACGATTGTTTGAATAAAGAAGGATCTAGGCACTTAAAAGTCAACCACAAAATAAACTTTGTAGGTCCGGAGACAAATACACATACGCAGAACATCGAACGCGAATGGCGAGAAATAAGGACGAATATTCCAAAACATGGAATTCTCCATTATATTATGTAGGCTATTTAACTGAATTCTTGTTCCGTCGACAATATGATTTTAATGATCGAATAATAAAATTTTTCGAAATAATGGCTGAGATCTTTCCATCTTCGGATAATGTCTAATGTAAGCGACGCTGTTGACATATCCAAAGCCTAGCGCCCCCGTGAATATAACAGTCGATGCACCTGATTACACAGTTGGCGCAGTTCTACAAAAGCATGTAAAAGATACTTCTCAGCCTCTTGCCTTTTACACGAAGACCCTTTCCGCCGCGCAACGAAAATACAGTGCGTATGAGAGAGAGTTATTGGCTGCGTACTGTGCTATAAAACACTTCCGCCACTTCATCGAATATAATAAACATTATTGTTATGGAACTTCACATTATGTATTGACCACAAACCGCTTACCTTTGCCCTTAAGCAAAATCTGGAAAAATGATCACCACGACAGTTTCGCTATTTAGATTTCATCCGTCAATATATTACAGACATCAGGAACACACCGAGTGACGAGAACAAGGTAGCGGACGCCTTGTCACCGCTAGAAGCCACGTCACGTCTACCCGATCATTCCACCCTAGAGAAGGTACAGGAGCAGGACCAGGAGCTGAAAAAGCTCCTAGTATCTAAATCATACGCGCTGCAATTCAGGACAGTTCATTTTCTTGAGGTAAATGTATACCTATATTGCGACACAAGCAATGATACTGTAAAGCCATATGCCCCGAGAACCTACGCCGCTCAATTTTTAACTCGTTAACTCGACAGTCTGTCCCACCCAGGTGTACATGTAACGCAGAAATTAATCACTCACCGGTACATATGGCATCGGTAAATAAAGACTGTCGCCAATATGGGCGAAGTAGTACGTTCATACTATTATATAAAAATATTCAAATTATTTTTATAGACAAGTGAAAAATTTGATTAAAAAAAACCATAATTACAGTTTCTTAATTGAAAGTAATCGGGAAATATTAAATAGGAAAGACGGAATAAAAACACATTCCCTAATACATTATCAATTGCCAAAAAGTCCCAATTACCAATACTGCAGTATGCATGGTTTGTTACTGCATTAGCAGCACAAAGAAAAATTGAAATTTAATTGCAAATCTTAAAATCTCTTCAGTATCTGCCCGTATAATGGTGTATGTGGTAAGAATAAAGAAAACAATAATTATGCATGAAAATTCAATACACTTTGCCGTCTTTGTATAATAAAATGCGCAACACTTTGAGTTTCAATCTTCTTCCAGTTACAATTATCAAATAGTTGGGGAAAATTGACATTTGACTAAGAACACGCCAAACATTGTCCTTAACCATGCTTGTAACGTAGAATAAAAGCTTCTAAGACCTAGAAGTGTTACTCCTTTAAGCGGAATCCAACATAAAATCTGGTGTCAGAAGTTTTGAATTTATCGATCTCGACAAACTCCTAGTTGAAGAATATCCAGCGCAAAGAGGCAACTACTGGTTAACTGAACTCAAAAGAAGAGGAAGCACATTCTATGATAAGTATTCATCATAATTGCTGTTACAATTTGACTAAGATCTTCCTGTCTCCACCTTTCAAAAAAAAAAAAAAAAAAAAAAGAAAAATATTTTGCTGAGAATTTTTTATTTTCTTATATATTATACAATGGTAACTGCACAAAGTACAGCATAAAAACATGCATTCTCCAGTTACGACCTCGCAAATTTCTTTGGAATTTCTCATTAAACTGTTATCAAACTCGTTCGATGGCGATAGATACAAATTACGTAGTTTTATAAAACAAATCGACGCTGTCTTCGAGCTAGCTCAACATCTCAAACTGTTCCGTTATTACTAAACGTAAAAAATAAAATCACAGGAAGGACACGTGGCCAAATAAATGTTCATTGTAACTTGAGTACATGAAGCCAAATTTTTCGAATTTTTAGCTGCTCTATATCAAGACCAGGAATCATTCGATCAGTTATTAGAAATAAATCCCACAAGAGAAAAACCACACGAGTACCGCAATTCTACAAAAATTTAAATTCAAAAGTTTTGGGCACCATTTGTAATTACAAGTATAACGAAGAAATGTTGAATGGATAAGTGCTCATGATTAACAATATTTAACATGATTAATAATATAAATTTGTCTACCATAGTCATCCTGCAATTTCTCAGACGTTAAGGTACAAAGAATTTGACAACATTAACATTTTATTGCTGCCATCACGGAGAGAAAAGTTTCTGCGACCAATCTATAAGGAAAATGCCCTTAGATGTAGAAATTGTGGATGCACAAACTGTTAATTGCTATAGGAACAAGTCTAACTCTCCCACACGCCGTTACAATAACTTCCGTGTCAGTCCATTTTAATCAAGCTCCTTCCATATCTTCGAATTTTCCAACCTAACCACGTCAAGACTATTACTTATATTACTATACCCACTATTATATATTACTCAATAAAATACAAATTTTTCCATTTAATTTGTTTTTATTTTAATACCGAGACAAACGAAAAAGCTTTCCGATACTGCTCAAAACATTTCAATTCATTACAATATGGCGCCGAATTAGAATGTGCCGGACGATCAACCACAAACTTATCACGGTCGGCGTGTTTAAAACAGTGTTCCTACTATCTGCGTATTTCGCTAATAGAAGCAAAGAGAGGATGGTTCTGCGTGAAAAATTGGATTGAGAATAAGGAATTTTTCGGTTGAACATTTGTTTTGGAGCAAACCGACTTCATAGTCTCCGAGCACGTATGCACTTAACAACGGCGATAATATATATGAACGAATAAAAATATGAACGAATCTTGACATGATCATTACAAACAGCATCTCTGACATTTCGTTCCCAAACGACAGTGAATATTCCGGATGCAAAATCGTAACACGCCACTGATAAATGATACATAAACAGGGCAACATTTTTACAAATGAAAGAAGTTCCATTCGAACTCTCGGAAGACAAGCTTCCAGAGTTAGTCTGATCTTGGAGCATCTATCGAACGGTTACACCATTGGCATCACTATTTTTCTGTATCTTTAACTGATTGGTAATTAATCATAGTAATTGTTTTGTTATTTGATAATTAATCATAGTAAGTTTCACTATACAAAATATTAAATTAAAATAAATGTCCATAAAACTCGTATAAAAAGGTAGCATTTTCAACTAACGTTCATACCGCACTGAATAGACTCGTTCACGTCCCTACATCAGCGACCTACTCCAGACGTACAACTTAAACAGCGATGGCAAAAATGCAATAACAGCTTTCGCGGACGATATGGTAATATACATAAAAAAACAGTAAACCGTCAGTAATTAAAATGGAACTACAACAATTATTCAACAAAATACAAGAATATTTCCACTCGTGGAAATTAAAAATAAATATAAAAAAATGCAAAACCATACTATTTGGACCATATATATCAAGAATATTCGACGCAAATTCCGACGTAAGAACCAACACCAAAAAATTCGCCATTCGTGACCACAAAAATCCCACTAATGAAGTGCAACAGAAAAAAGTCGTCCACGAACAGTGAAATTGCAAATAGACAAGGCACAAAGAGCATTCATCGCGAACAAGCGCTTCTTTTCAAAAGACCTCGATAATGGAGTAAAACTGCTATGTTACAAATTATTAATCCGTCTAATATTAACCTATAGCTGCCCCATATGATTTAATATCAGCGCTAGCACCTGAAAAGATGCGCCTGTTCAAGCGTAAATGTCTCAAAGTCTGTATAAACAAATACAGAACACCGGAATCAAACTTTACAAAAACAATAAACAATCATCGTTTATACAAAGAAGTCAGAATGATGAGGATAGATCTGTTAATTCTAAAAGTAATAAGAAACCACTGGGCAAACATATCTAACATCCACAGCAACAGCTTAATATTCCACTCAATCTACCCTAATCTGCAATACTACGAGAGAAAAAAGCACACAGGATACACACCATCGGAATCATATATCTGGAAAGCACACATACAAAATAGCGAAAATCACCCAATTATTTATCACTGCAATAGAAAAACTTAAAATAGAACAATACCATACAACGGTAACTTATCATTAAACTACCCCAAAATTCGATTCAAATACAAATTAACAGACCATGACACGAAAATCAAATATAACATTATAAAATACTGGTGGCTGCAACAAAACAAATAGGAAACTGATTACCTAAAAATAACTAATTTACAAGGATAGGTACTTGGTATTGTACCTGGGTTATACCATATAAAGGCCAATAAACATGCGAAAACAAGGTGAAGAACGCATTCCTTGGACAGTACCGTTGGTCCCATGAAGTACTATTCACTATTACTTTATGAGTCCACCTAGGATGCATCTAGTCCAAAAAACTACCCTTACGACATATTCAAAAGAACACAAGAGACATAAATTTCAGCTATAAAAATAATAATCGGCTATAAATTTGCCATGACACGGCCTAGAACTTTCTCCTTTCACATTTCGAACAAGAGAAAGCAACGTCTAACATAGAATTTAAGCTAACTTTAAGATAACCCATATTAAAACATTTCTAATATAGTATTACAGATAGTTACAATTATACAGTGCAGTACAACAATTTTATAGTCATAATCTTATAATATTTAATGAACATGTAACCAATAAGTAATATAAAACATTATATATAAGAATAGCGCTCCCACCCCCCTTCCCCTCTTCCTCCGGTTCCCCTCATCCCTTACACATAACCAAAATATTATTGTACAATCCTGTGCCTTATTGTGTAATAATAAAGAAAAAAAACATAACTCTCATAGTTGAGGCGAAAATTAACACTTGTTTACTGTTAATGTAGCAATAAGTGCAATGTAGCAAATTTCTATCCTAAAATTGCGTGTGCTCCAGGGCTTGAGTCTTAATCTAAGAACACTACAAACTCATAAGCTTTTACTCGTTATGCTTTCGTACATATGTAAATACTATATATACTGGCACAAAATAAACATCTGTTAATAAAAGAAAAAACTCGTTTTCGTCCGATCACGAAAGTTAAGCAGTGCTGAGCACGGATAGTATTTAGATAGGTGCCGCTTGGGAACCCCGTGTGATTGTTTTTTCTTTTTTTTTTAATATTTAATTAGGAACTATTTTAGATTGCTTCTGAATAATTATTTTATTCGAATTTTAAAATAACTTTATGTTAAATATTAATAAGTCCCTTAAATATTTCGAAAAAATGGTTTCAAATATGTACATTCGAATAAACGCAGCTGATTCGAATTTTCTGTAAATAATTTAGAAAAGAACTTTTTCGGAATAAAATAAAACATTAGTAGAATATGTTTTATGTTCCACTGAAATTTTCGTTAAACACTATTTTTCTCGGTTATCATTCTTAAATGATCGCATAGTGGTAAACAGAGGAAAGTTCAGAGAATGAAAGTGAATGAAATGGAAAAATTAAAAGAAATTGTATCATTACATTATACAATATTAAAAATAGGAATAAATTAAATTAAAATAAAAATAAACCTCGGATAAACTATTGTCACAACCAACGTCCATACCGCACTGAATGCATTCGTTCTTGTCCAGAACCACTCTACCTAACATATTCACATCTTACAACAAACTGAAACTAGCATTTAAAAAAACTAAATAATAAAAGATCCTCAAGCTACGATACATTCCAAGTATATATAGCCCTGGAAAACCTACTACCACTATACATATATCAATATACAATAGTATTCAATAACTGTCTGAATTCATATTACTTCCCCTCAAAATGGGAAATCGGAAAAGTAAATGCTCTAAAAAGAAAAGGAAAAGATGGCACTGCAAGTGATCTTTGGGACGATCGCCATAGTCCGGCGACCAACTGTTTATGCCTGCGCGGTAAGAAGTGTGTGTCTGAGAGAAGGGATGGTTAGTCGGAAGAGCAGTCGAATGAAGACCTTTGCGAAGGAAATAACCCATCGTCTGTAATTCCTTACTTTGTGTCTCTTAGAACTTCAGAAGTGGGATTCGGCGGAAGCAAGTCTTACAGTGTACGACAGTTTTGTTTTATTTGTGAGTTTTATTCTTTTACAAATTTTTAGTGACTTTTATAGACAATCACCCCCCTCCTCTCTTCCTCCCGTCTCCTCACCCCTTACACATAACCAAAATATTATTGTACAATCCTGTGCCTCATTATATAATAATAAAAAAAAACCTCCATAGTTAAGGCAAAAATTAGCGCTAGTTTATTATTAATGTAGCAGTAAGTGCAAATAACAAACTTCTAACATAAAATTACGCGTGCTGCAGGGTTGGAGCCTTTAATCTAAAAATACGTACTACAAACTGTTAAACTTTTACTCGTTATGCTTGCTGTACACAAATACTGTATGCTAGCACAAATAAACGTCTATTTAAAAAAAAAATACTCGTTCTCGTCTGATCACGAAAATTAAGCAGTGCTGGGCACGGATAGTACTTAGATGGGTGACCCATGTCTTGGGAACTCTGTGTGAAGCTTAACGTACTATTTAGGATTATAAAGGCACTTTGGGTAGCCTGTGTTCAGGTTTGGTGTAATGATTGTTGTACTTGTTTGCAGTTTTCAGCTACTGTTGGTTTAAAATGCAATTAGGGTATAGGAAAACCTATTTATGTTAATTGCCAAGCCGTCTAAGATGTGGCTTCAGGCACTGATTAACACTATGCTAGGTAATACTTATTCCTTTGGTATTTTAAAAATTTGAAACTTTTGATATGGTAACTCATACTTGCTATTTGTTGGCATGTTGTCGTATCTGATGTTGGTGATGTTTTCTGTTAGCCTATTGTGCTTCACTTGTTTGTGGTAGAATTTTTCTGCTGTTTCCATTAGATAATCTTTAATCAGTGGCATATGAGCTTGTTTGTGTTGTAGCAGCTAGCAGATGTCGGAGAAAAGATGTTTTCTCAGACAAGAAATTAGGAGAATTTACGACTTACGTGGCGCCTGTGCTATTGAATTGCGAAGGCCAAGTTTAGTTTTTACAGTGCGTAAAGCCAGACGTCCGCACTTATAGTTTTTAGAAATTCGGCCACAATAGCATCTCTGCGAAGCGTCGTAAACTCTAGGATTCCTAAGGGCCACCCAGATCGTCATCTGGAAAACACTTGAAGAAAGTGAGGCCCAGAGGAAACCCTGCTACACCGCCACAATTCTGGGAAATCGGCGAAATTGCAGCCCTACTTTCGGGAAAAACGCGTCACGAACGCAAGGAGTAGGCGGCGTAATTTCGTGACAACCTAATTGCCTAAAGCTCAAAATCGAGTCGGCCAATTAGGGATGTCCGAAACGGGGACCGAGTTTTCCTCGCAGCGAGAAAAGCGAGGAGCTCCAGTTCAGCTTTTAGTTCCGAGTTAGTGTTCGAGTAAAGTACAAAAGGTTCAAGTTAAAATCCGGGCAAGTGACGCACGGATAGGCTCGCGACGTGGGTATCAGCGAGTAGCTACATGTTCACCGCATCTTCCACGTCCTTCGCGCCTTGGTGTATGTCACTCACAATAAACGTTATACATACACCATATGCCAGTGTCTTCAATCAATATTAACCACTATCCACACCATAAACATCCCCAAAGTATAATTCGGTAATTCTGGCATACCTCCCTTTGTTCAGGATTAATCTCAGGCATTTGTTTCATAGTTTTGCAGGGGTTTTAAATTAGTGTTTGCTGCACCACACCACACGGGTGCGGCATATGTTATAATCGGACGCAGTATCATTTTATATATAAGGAGTTTATTGTAACTGCTAACTGCAGAGCCCTTTGCCATGAGTGGGAATAACTGTTTCATAACGCTATAGGTTTTTCTCAGGATTGTTTTAATGTGTATTTTATAGGTGAGTTTACTGTCAAGATTGACTCCCAAGTATTTAACTATTGTTTTGACCTGGCTTATGTTGTTATAGACCTTTATTGGTTGGATGATGCGAGTATCTTTAGTTTTTCTAGCGAACACAATTGTTTCTGTTTTCTCAGTGTTAAGAGTAATCTTCCATTTGTCGTAGTAGCGTAGTAAGCCTACATGTATTTGAACTTGTTTCGCAGCGACTATTGCACTGAACGAATGAGCATATATTCCCGTGTCGTCTGTGAAGAGGGCGAGGTTCGTTCTTGGAAATTTGATTATACCGTTGATATAGATGTTGAATAATTGTAGTCCAAGAACGGATCCTTGCGGGACCCCGGCTTTAATACTTCTGGGGAGCGATTTGGTGTTATTTACTTTTACTCTAAGCGTCCTATTACTGAGATATGAGTATATGAATCATACGATTATGCTAGGATAGACACCTGAGAACATTTTATAGATTAGTCCGTCAATCCATACCCTGTCGAATGCTTTTTCTATATCTAAGAGCGCCATCACCGTGACCTTGTTATTGTTGTAGTTTCTTCTAATATCGTTGACTATTCTAACTACCTGCTGCACGGTGTTGTGTTTTTCCCTGAAACCAAACTGTTCGTCTATTATCTGTTTCTGTTGTTTTTCGTGTTTCTTGATTCTGTTTAGTATTATTTTTTCTGTGATTTTGCTAAGGCTGGGTAGCAGACTGATCGGCCTGTAACTAGCGGGTTTTTCGGGATTCTTTCCAGGTTTTAATATTCGTAGGACTATGGAGGTTTTCCAGCACTGTGGGAAGTGGCCAACTCTGATTATTGCATTAATTATATATGCTATTTGCACTAGCGCTTTTCGGCTGATATTTTTTAGAGCGATATTTTGTATAGTATCATCCCCGGGCGCTTTTAGCGAGAATGTTTGCATTATTATCCTCCTGATTTCGGCTGGTGAGATGGCGGCTTTATTATATTCTTTATTGAATTGCTTGGGTTCTTTAAGGGATATGTAGTTTTATACTATTTTTATTATATCTTGTTATTCTGGCGTGTTGTTGTCAAGTTCAATATTGTGGACTTTTACATATTACCATGCTAGCATTTCTGCTTTGTCAATGTCCGTCATTGCTTCTTCAGCGTTTTCCTCTAGCGTTGGGATGTTTTGGTATTTCCTTTTGAAGATTTTTGTTGCTCTCCATAATGATATATCATGGATGTTTAGTTTTATGAGTTTCTTTGTCTAGACCAGGTTTCTGTGTTCTCTCATTGTCTTTCCGATTTGGTGGATTTGTTGGTTGCAGATGTTTTTATAAAATAGATTCCCAGTCTTTTGCCAGAGTCTTCTGATGCGGTTGCGTTCCTTGATGGCTAAGATGACTATCTCGGGTAGGCGTTCTTCTTCTCTTTTTATCGTTACTTTTGGTATCGTTTCTTCCAAAGAAGTTTGTATATTACTGGTAATTTTTTCTGCTTCTTGTTCAATGTCGTCTATTGAGTGTATTGTGGTTGTTTATATGTATTTTCTCCAATTTTTGTCTATACCTTACCCAGTCGGCTTTCGTGTAGGCGTAGCATTACGGGTAAGCTGTGTTTGTAACAGTTACCAATTTTAAACTGTATAGGTTTGTGATCTGAAACTAGTTCGTTTAGCACTTCGAATCCAATGACATTACTTACGTTTTTGTTTACTGCCAGGTCTATGGTAATTGATGTAGTGCCATTAGCTGGTTAGTGTGTAGATTCGTCTGGGTACATGATGCTGCAGCAATTTATCAGACTATAGTTATATAGCGTTAGTCCGTTGTGATTATTAATATGGCAGTCCCAGGCTTTGTGTCTGGAGTTTAGGTCTCCGATAATTATGACCTTGGGTCACATTTAGTAGGGTATCTAGATCTTCCGTTTCGATGACGTTAGGTCTGTTGTAGGCTGCTATTATATGGACATTATTGGCTAGTTTAATACAGACGTTTACGATGGTGGTGTTCCCCTTGATTTTTACTACTTTGTACGGAATGTTGTGCTTAATCAGTATTAGAACCCCTCCCGCTGCATTTTGTCTGTTGTAACTTACGCAGTTTTAATTTTTATTTGTGATTTTGTCTTTATTGCTGAATTTTGTTTCGCTTATTAGCATTAGGTCTACTTCAGTCCTGTTCAAAAATTCGTTAAGATCGTTCAGTTTGTTCCTGACACCGTTTGCATTCCAGCTGCATACTATTAGATTAGATACCGCCATTATTGAGTTGAGTCGTGAAGTTATAAAATGTTTGAAATTTATCCATAGGTGACTTACATTTGGTTAGTTGGAGATTTAGTTCCCTGACTAATTCTAGCATCTGCCGGACGTCTATTAGGTTCTGCAAGATTGCCATTTCTTATGATAATGCCTGTAGGTCGGTCACTTTATGTAGTCGGTTATCTTGTGCTGCCTGGTAATGTTGTTGCTGTTTAGTAGTGCTTCCTTGTATGTAAGGTTATTTTGGGTTCTGGCATCTCTGCTCGAGTCTTGACTTCTTCCTCTCGTGCTGTATTTGCCTTCATTGAGTGACGGGAAATTCGCTTTGTTGTTGTCTGTTTGCCGGGTTGGGTGCTGACGTTGGAGCTGTAATCGATGTTGGGGCGCTCCTCTCGTGGCTGTTATTTTCTTATTTTTGTTTATCCATTCCAGTCGTTGTATGTATGCTGGGTATCCATTTAGTGGAGTTCGCTCGGTGATCATCCCCACAGTTAGCGCATGTAGGTGGTGCATTCCTATCTTTGGTGCACTCGTTGCTTAGGTGGTTACCTGCACATTTGAGGCATTTGGGTTTGACGTGGCAATTCGAGGTAGCGTGTCCCCATTCCTGGCATCGGTGGCACTGCGTTAGTGCTTTTTTATTAATGTATCTTTCCCACGTTACTCGCGTGTATGACAGGAATTTTATTTTTTGATTTAATGTTTTGATGCTGACGTTGTCTTTTGTTATAATCATATAGAGCGGTTTGGTGGTGCCCCTCATAGGGTTGCATTTGAGTGCTTCGATGCCTAACTCCTGGAGTTCCTGGATGATGTCCTTTGTTATTAGATCTGACGGGAATTCACAGACTACGAAGACCCTAGTTTTGTCTTTTCTGTTGGTGTAGGTGTGATATTGTGTGTTTTCGCCTAGATTCCTGATTAGTTCTTTGTAGTCGCTAGTTGTAGATGTATGTATGCTAAATCTGTTGATCGCGTATCTGATGAAAAATTTTTCTTTTACGTACCTTTTGATTTTTGCTATTAAATAAATTTGCTTCGGTATGTGAGTTAGTATTGCCATGGATTACTATTGGGGGCGGTTTTTCCTTCTTTTTTGTTGGTTCTTCTTGTTTGGGTTCGTCATTTTCCAAGTCCATAACCTGATCGGGTTTGTCTTCGTCAAGAACGGCGAATCTGTTTTTCGGCGTTATGCTTGATGTTTGGGTTTTGTTCATTTTTTTGTTGCCTCTTTCGATAGGCATTCCTTTCCTTTTGTTCTTATTATTATTGGTAGATAGGATTAGTGTACTGAATGAGTTGTGATGCCCATCTGTTTTGTCCTGTCCACGTGGTGGGCATTCTGTGTTGAGGTTATCCTTCTCTGTCAGTTTGTTATCTGGGTCCGTGGTTGTTATTGTTGTCACTTAGGCCAGCGTTTTAAGTTAATTGTTGAGTGAGTTATTGTATGTATTCACTTAGGAATCTCTTTTTTAGCTATTATATCACTGAGTTATGCTCGAGTGTGAACGAGTAGACGAGAACCAGTGCTTTCAGCACGGTATCGGACGAGAACGAGTGTATGAACGTTGGTCGAAAGTAAGTTATTTTTATTCGAATTTTATGGGATCTTTATTTTAACATAACCTACGTATGGTCAAATAATTGTTTTGAAAATTTCATTTAGAATATCTTGTATACGATATTATTGCATCGCCATTTAACTTCACAACTTTTCTTAGATTATGTGTACAATGCATTTTTTAATATGCACTTTTTTCTGTTTGTTCATTTTAAAAAAAAATTTGTGGTCAGCCTTGTTTACTGCGAGCAGTCATTTGATCACTTGAACTATTTATATTTTTTGCATGACTCGGTCTTTGTCCTCTGTTATCTTATCTGCTGTTTAAAGGAAATTATTATTTGAAAGTAGCCGTATTCTAGCTACATATATTTAGTAATCTTGTGACCCGAATAGAGAAGATCAAAACGTAAGAATTACAAAGAGCATGTCTGACGGTTTATTATTATTTTGTATTTCAGTTCTATTATTATAAAATTATCATAATTCTACTATTATTTTATACATTACGAGTTATATATTATAAGTGCCATTTTCAAAAAACTGAACAAATAACAATACTTTGTGATAGTTTTACTTATCTTTTCTCCATTTTTTTGTCCATTTCTTACCCAGTTTGGTCTATATTTTCATATTTTAATTTTTATTTTATTATTTGTATAAAAAATGTCAAGTCATCCGAAGAATATCAAGTTATTAGAAGAAATAAATAATATTGACAAAGATTATTCTGAAGATGACCAAGAAATTTCTGCATTGAAGGTGATACAAAGAGAAATAATTATGATTCATTTTACAACGACTCAGACACGGATAGCGACGAAGAGAATATTTTGAACATACGCAGAGGACAAAAGAGCATGAAATTTATAGTCCAAAAGTGAGAATGAAGAAGAGTTAACCGAAACTGCTACAGACGGAAAAAAAAATTTTTTGTTTGGTAAAAAATAAAAGAAGGGTCTAATCGTGGAAGAGCACCGATTCATATTTTTAGGGAAACATCAGGACCAACAGGATACACGAAATATTATGAAAAGTAAAGATGTTTCGGCATTTTCCTTGATTATTGATCATAATATAATCGAACATATAAGGAAATGCATGGAAACAGGGATATTTCGAGTGTTTGGAAGCCAAATGGCATCTAATGACTGCAAAATTATATGCATTTATTGGATTCCTGTATGCACGCGGCGCGTATGAGGTAATAGAAATATAGACATATCACTGCTATAGAACAAAAAATGGGGTCCAGCATTTTTCTCCAAAACTAAGAGCAGAAATGACTTTATAGAAGTTATGAGGTTCATTTGGTTTGATAACAGAAATCAACGAAGCTAGCGCTTATAAATCAATAAATTCGTCTTGATTTCCGAAGTTTGGCACAAATTCATTGAGAACAACAAAAATTGTTATAAACCAGGACCATATCCATCTATAGAATAACAATTATTTCCAACGAAAGCAAGGTCTAAATGTCACAGTACATGCTCAACAAACCAGACAAATTTAAAAGGTGTAAAATTCTGGTTAGATTCCGATGTCAATAGCAAATAGTAAACGACTTCCTATATTTGGGAAAAGATAAAAGAAGAGAATCTTCGTTTCCACTTGGGGGTTTGTTACTTTGAAATTAGTAAAACCCTATACAGGCTCTGGAAGAAATATAACCGCAGACAAATTTTTTTGTAGCTTGCCACTAGCGGTAAAACTTTTAGCAAAAGAAAACTGCACTTGTTGAAACTATTCGGGAAAATAGAAGGGAGCTACCAAAATTGGCGAGACAAACAAAGGACAACATGAATCCTTTCACAACATTATACAGATCAAATAATTGTACTCTGACAATTTGCAAAACTAATATAAAGGTACTAATATTTATTTCAATGCATTCGTTGAAAATGAGAAAAACAGTAGCAATAAAATTCTATAATAGCACAAAATTCAGTATAGATGTAACCGACCAAATGACTAGAAACTACAGCGTAAAAGCTAATCGGTCTTTGCAGATATTTTTCAATATCTTAATTATGTTTGGATTTTATACAAAGAAACGACGGGAGAAGAAATTTTGTGGCAAGAATTTTTATTTCCCCTCCCATAATTGCTTACCACCGACCATGAAGAAAAGCAACAGCTAGGAAAAGAAGGACCAGAAAAAACAGTCACAAATATAAATACAGATTCATGTGAACGGCAAAAATTGCTGAATAAGATTCTGCAAAGGCATAATTTCTTTATTTTCCAGTCGATTCAAATGGAATTTAACCTAAAATGTTTCATTTTGCATAACTTGTTAAGGAAATTATAAATGCTATATATAAACTAAGCTACATGCTCTAAATCCAAGGATGCATGGATATTATTAACAACCAATTACGACAACAAACGCTTGATCACCATGCGCCATGGAGAATTGCTGTTGCAAACACTATCGATTGAGAAAGATTCTCCGAAGTCTATTCGCGCTTTCGTTAATCATATCAGAACACATCTTGCATTGCCATTCAAAACTAATAAAAATCAGATAGGAGAGTCATACATTAAGCATTTCGACGGTTTTAAGCTTTGAAACGTAAACTGAACATCGATCCTAAACTAAAATTAGCTTATCACAGTACAATTCAAGAATACCAAGATCTCGGCCAATCGTACGACTTTTCAATAGCCTCCGAAGTATTAAAGAGAGACCTATACGTCGACAACCTTATTACCGGTGTAAACACTCTGGACGACACAGTCAAACTACGTGACGAAATCACTAAACTTCTCTAACGAGGTAGGACGAACATTCGACAATAGGCGAACAACGAACATTCATTATTAACTGGACTTCCGAAGACCAGTGTCAAATTATTACTTCAGTCATCTAACGATAACACCATAAAGACTCTTGGTGTTTTTTGGGAATCAATCGACGACAATATGTACTCGGGTCAACTATAGTAAAACATCACACCAAACGTTCTATATGAACCGACGTCGTAAAAAATTACAATCCATATTCCAATTTCAACAAATTAACACGAATAATAGCATACTCCCTTGGATTCAGGTCACCACAACCTAAAGGTTGCAGCCAGCTGAATTGGAAAAAGCCACGAAGATCATTGTGAAATGGTTACAAAAGGAAACTTTTCAACGCGAGTTGTGCACGTAAACTGCAAGGTCCACAACAAAAGCAAATTGCTCACATTAAATCCGTTTCTAGATAGCGATGGAATCATCCGAATCGGAAGAAAACCCATTCAAGCAAACCAATCTTACAATGCTACACATCCAATAGTCCTTCCAAAGTCTCGTCATATTGTCTCCTTGATCATCCAATTCTATCACATCAAAAATCTTCATGCTGGGACACAAACTACACCCTACTCGATTAGACAAAACTATTGGTTACTTGACGGACGGTCCAAGTCAGAGAGGCAATCAGGAATTGCGTAAAATGTTTTATTTAGAGCAGCTCCATCATCCACGGGGTATCCAATGGGAGATTTACGGACAGTCAGAGTAACTGAAGTACCACCTTTCACTAATGTTAGCATCGACTATTGTGGATCATCCTTTATCAAAGAAAGAAAGGTGCGTAATCACCGCCAGGTAAAGTTGCATCAGGGTGTACGTGGCGATGTTTAGCCGTCAAGGCTGTGCATTTTAAACTTACTAGCGACTTAAGTACCAAAGCCTTTCTTGCTAATTTGAAAAGATTTATCGCCATAATAGGAAAATGCAAGAGGCTTTATTCTGACAATGGTACCAACTTTGTCAGTGCCAACAATGAATTATAAGATCCTCGACAATTACTCAATTCAAAACACCAAGAACAAGTGCATCTCTTTCTCAGCAATAAAGGAACAGAATAGCATTTCATTCCTCCACAGTTCCAAAACTTCAAACGTGTCTCAAATGACATCTCAAACGTGTGAGCAGTAATGGACTTCACTTACAAAGAATTTAATACCTTCGTCACACAAGTCGCGTCACTTATCACCACAATGTCAACAGATCCTAATGATCTTCAAGCACTGACTCTCAGCCATATTTTAATTGGCAGACCATTGACAGAACTACCGGAGCATTTTAGCAACATTCCAGCAAACAGGCTCTCTTCTTGGCAACACATATCAAGATCAAGCGCGATTTCTCGGTACACTGGCACAAAGAATACCTTAACGAACTCAATACCGACATAGATTGACCAAGGGACAGCATACAATCAAGGAAGGACCAATCGTCATCCTACGGGAAGAAACCCACCTGCTCAGTAGACCATCGGAAGAATATATCCTGGATCAGACGATATCATCCGTATTGTAGATGTCAAAACTTTTACAAATTGTTACAAACGCAACGTGCGAAAATTGACACCATTACCGATCAAGACCGATACTGATTTTCCTTAAATATTCACCCCACTTTCGATACAATGTTCATGCATCAATCAATGTTGAACAATTTGTTCAACGGGCGGCGGCATGTTCGGTCTTACCGAACAAGGGAGCCATGAATCCCAATGCGAATATAATAGTTATCGAGCTTTAGAACTAGTAGTCAGGTATGATTCCAAATTCCAAGACTCAATAACTTTCCCTACTACAACTACCCCTAAAAAAAGGACAAAAATCAATATATAAAATCCCAATTTAAGGGACGTATTCCTATAGGCCAAAGGGCAATTACAAATATTAGTTTATGGAACCGTCCTCACTCAAAGGTACTTCTTGGCTTTAATTAACTTGCTTGCTCAATCCCGTAACCGGAAAGAACACAATAGAATCTATAAATATATATAAGACAAAGAGTAGAAAAGTCGGATTTAGTAGTTCAGCAAGAGAGTTCAAGCTAGTCCAGGATCGTAAGATCACCAAACCAGGAAGTATTATTCAATGAGACAGATTTTCGTTCAGTGTACATTCGTTACTTCCGTCATTCATGTCCGTCAGATCATTCGAACATTTCAACTCAAACCTACTCTCAACGAGTGAATTAAAATCTAATCAAACCTTTAACTTTGAAGCAGATGCCTTCATTAACGTTGAAGCCAGCAAGCTACCGATTAAATCTCTGTCCATTACGTTTATTAAAATCGGCACGCTACATATAGGATTGCGAAAAAACGACATATTTTCTGAAGTTACTAAATCAATACTTATGAAAAATATTTATAAAGAGAGACATCGTTGGACTTTATACACAAGATGGCATATATGGATCTAAACAAAACATTTTGAAAAAATTAAAGAGATTTGCTGAACTTCTCTTAAATACCTATAAGTGGTAAATTAAAATAGAACTGTATTCATCTTATTTTTTATATTAATTAACTTTTAACACAAAAGATGTAGCTACAATTGAAACTGCACAAAATATGCTCCAGCAAAATAATCTTGCACAACATTTAATGTTCAAGACTCATTTAAGCATTTCACCAACTACAATACAAAAATTGGAAACAAATTATTTATCGTTAATCGAATCGATCAGGATACACACACACACACACACACACACACACACACACACACACACACACACACACACACACACACACACATACACACACACACACACACACACACACACACACACACACACACACACACACACACACACACACACACACACACACACACACACACACACACACACACACACACACACACACACACACACATGAATTATATTATAACTATAATGATAAAATAATATTTAATATAATTATAACTATAATATCAAAATAATGATAGATTCACTATTGTTACGTCCATGTTTCCCGTGTTCATTTTTATGTCCACTGTTGAAAACTTGTTGAGTCTCCTGAAATGAAAATTTCTTGGAATTCTTCCCTGCTATCTATACTCGCAAGATTCTCAATGTCCTGTTAAATATTCTTACAAATTAACATTAAATTACTTACAATTAGTGACAATAACCAGACTATGATTTCCAAGCGCTGTTCAATAAAACTTCTATAAAAAAAAAAAATTGGAAATTTACTGAGGCGTTTGTTAGACTATGTCCCTTTCACTGCTATTGTGTTTGCTCAAGTTTCGGCAACGTGAGCGTTAAGAAAAAAAAGCGTTAAGAATTATTATCTACATCAAACAATATAATTTTAGATACAATGTATTTTTTTCATAAATTCTTGGATCAATCGTAAAAATATTATAAGCTAAGCACTAAATCTGATGATTTTTAAATATTTTGGGATAAATTTTATATTTATTTTATGCCTCTGAAGCATAATGGGTCGTGGAAAACCGTTAACTGATAATTATTTTTAAGAAAACAGGAGTTTTAAATAGGAAAATCTCAAGAAAAATTAAAAGATCGCTGTGTAATTAATGTTATTAATCATTTTGTAAAATCAGGTGATGTATACGGCACTAAGAAATCTACAGGCCGATTAAAAAAATGACAAACAAAAAACAAAAATTTTTTATAAAGCTCGTAAAAATAAACAAATTTTAGCTTATATAATAAAAATAGTTAATAACATTAATGAAAACCTAAAAAATCAGTAAAATCCTATTCAACTATACGTTTTGTTAATTGTATTATAAAACAGTCAATTATAAAAATATTAGACAAAAACGCAGTTTTACATCGTAAAACTAAAGTGAAGCTATTATTATTTCGATCACTGTATCTAAATTGCTGGTAGTTGTTAAGAAAAAATTAAAAATAATTGCTACTTTTGAAAAAACACAAGATTAATCACATTAAAATAAAAATTTCAAATATTTTATGTTACAAATACGAAAAATAGTGTAAATTTAAGCACTCACTTATTACTACATCGTGTGATAAATGACAGTAAACTTGTCATTTTTCATGTACACATGTAAATTAATTTAATAAATTTATAGTGGCTTTCCCCACTTGTTTATTTTTAATTTTTAAATTTTGTTTATTTTTATTACCGTTTTTAGGGATTCATTTTATCATTAAAACAAGAAATCAATTGGGAAATGTCGAAAAGATTACAAACATTCACGAACTAACGATAAGCACAACTATTTGGTACATATACCGAGTGCCAAATGTTAAACATTAGTGAGAAAATAGTAAAAATATATGCTCTATATGATTTAAATTACGTTATATTTAATTACATTTCATCTGATAAATTATCATAAATATAATGAAGTATTTAAAATATAATACTGATGAAACAGGTTTATTCTAGAAAGTTTAGTCAAGAAAAATTTTAGTTTCGCGCGATGAAATATCTATTATCAATTGCATATAGAAGTGAACAAAATACGGCAAATTTTTTTACGGAAACAGTAGAAAAATGTATTAAAAGTAGCAAAAATACTTGCCTTCTTATTTTGAAATATTTGAAACATTAGAAAAATTGGATTGAAGTTTAAACAAAAAACAATTTTACTCATTAAAAAATTTTGTACATTAAAAAATTTATGCAATCTGACAACTAAAAAAAGGCCTTTACATTTATAATAAAAATCGTCTTTTTATATAATTATTCTAATTTTGTTATTTTTCAACATACAAACATCTGGAGTCTGGTAATGAATTATTTTTGTTGGCAATATCATAAACTTCAGTATTTTTTAAAAATATTTGGAGGGTTACAATATTACAATAGATTCCTTTGTTTCTTTCAATTAATCTTTCTGTAAAACATGTAGGTAGTTTATGGTTATTTTTCATTAACTTATGAATTTTCATTAGTTAATGCCATTATTTAGAATTTATAATCATATATATAAAAATTTAGTTTAACATTATGGCTTTTGTCATTGTGAGAGTTCTTTTTTTTGAAGGAAAAGAGGGGAAATAATAAATAAATGTAAAATCTCTAAGACTAAACCTGCAAGGAATAAATTCACAATTTTCTACAATATCATTTAGTATTGATTCCTACACCATGAATCTGTCATATTATTCATATTTCACATTATTTATATCTAACTTTCTACAAATATCTTTCATCTAATATTTTAAAGAAATCGTCCAATTGTTCTTTGCTGAACAATATTGTCTACTGAGCCATATTGTGCTAAGATGGATAATATATCAAAACTGTATATACTAAATATATTATTAGTACAAATTCATATACCTTTTTGATTTTGATTTTCTTTGTTTGCAAATAGCATATAATGTAAAATTTTTTGAATTGGATGTATTGTTCTATTTCTAGGTATAAAATAGTTTTAAATAAGGCACTATAGATACTTTTTCACATCTGTATAGTATGGCATTACAAACGAGTCAGCTTTCACTATATTGCCCAACAAAAAATAATCTATTATGGATATAAATAAAGAAATTCTAAATTTTTATCAATAATCTTACAATCACATTTTAATTTTTTTATTAGGGAATAACAATAACCAACTATGTATATTAACATCACGACTTCTTTCAGAAACTATGAAATTATTAATAAAAACATGAACCTTTTCAAACATTTTAAGATTAGTATTATTATTATCATAAAAAGTTTTAATATATTTTTTATCATCTAATTTAATAATTGCTATTTCATTATCAGAACCAGACTTTAAATATAAATCGGTTACTATTTTGACTCTAAAATTTGTTTAAATGGTATGTAATAATGTGACTAATTTGATCTTGTCTATAATGTCCAAACCTAGTTTCTAAACAATCTATTTAAATTTCATCTGATATACTTTAAAATATTTAATTTTGTAATACAATACAAAAAATATCTATGGTTTACTAGAATTAAAAATATTGTTTATAGATCCAGAGAGATTTCTATTTATCATAATAAAAAATTTATTTAAATAAGCACATTATATATCAAATAAATCATTTGTAAAGGCCGATTCTTTAAATCCTATTTCTTTAAATGCTGTTTTGACATTTATTATTTTGGACTATGTATCTATAATATTATTTGCAAATTCTAACTGAAGCAAATTGTTTTCAATATGTCCATTAAAAATTTAATTGACTAGTATTTTCAAAAATAATCTATATACATATTACTCTATACCTTTATCATATAAGTGTATATAATAATGTAACATCACATAAGTTGTACATAATTTAAAAAACAAACTATTCAGTTGATATTTTAAACTAAAGCATTTAATTGTAATATAATTTAAAATGTATACGAAATCATTTATAAAAAAATGAAGATCGATTCTTTTCTGGAGAAATATTATCTGCAATAAATGACTTTAAATTCTATGATTTTCAAAACCTTCGTTGTAACCTTTTTAATAGCAACAGTTTATTAATATTCATTTTATGAAGTAGCAAAACATAAATATTTGTGACATCATATAACAAACATTTTTGAAATCATACAACAAATTTTGTATCATAAATCGACGTATAAGCAGTTGTAGCAATAACAATGCTGTCATTTGCTATACCAATTAAATTTTCTTGTATCTAAGATTTTATATAAATTTTATCTAATATTAATAATATAAGTACCAATGAAATTTTAAAGACGTTCTTTTTCTCTATGTGTTAAAAATTATTTGAATTTATCTATAAAATAATAATTTGTAAAATATCTATAAAATAATAATCTGTAAAATCTATAAAATAAATTTCCAAATCCTGTTAATTTTACAAATCCTGCATGTGAAAATATAAGACGAAGCATTGAAAAAATTATCATTGAAGAATTATCAGGTTAAAAACAATGTCACTATTACAAAACTAAATTTGTAATCTGCAAAAGAATAAAATCCCATTATTTTTTCTATTATTTATTTTTAGTAATTCCAATAAATTTAGAATCACATCTACTATAATATTTTTATCATTTGTATTGATATTCTGTAGAACATTTATTATTTTTTAATCCATCACACTATTTTTAACTGGTCTTTTTCAACCTTTGATAAAAATAGTTATTTATTTATTATAAATTAATCAAGGGAGATCAAAATTTAAACAAAGGTGAATAATAAATTCTTTTTCAATAATAATATTCTACTTTTCATCTATGTTAGTCAATTAGACTATACTACTAAATTTTTTAAAAGTTTTAGAAGAAAAACATTTTTTTTCAACTTTTAATACATAATAATATTTTAAATAGCTAAAGTCTCTTACCTTGTCTTTTCTTCAAGCGGAGATTCTCTATTCTTCCTTTTTTTTTCTTCAAATTTATGAAACAATACAAAGTAGTGCACTTTTTAATAATAATAATAAGGAACTGTCATTACTTTTCCTATTCTCCAATTCATTACCGTAAATTCAACATCTCTTTTCGCAAAATGTCGATGATAAAGCACTGAATATTTTTCGGTGAATTGTATTTAATTATTTCTGCTGCGCCTTTTCGTTTGCAACTTAAAAACACGTACTTTTGAATTATTTCCAGCAAATTAATTACCATTCTATGAATGTTATTTAAAAAACAGGACATAGCATATATACACTCATTATTGAGTAACACTCTTTATTGAGTAACAATATAAAATTAGTCATTCTTTTATACACGACGCGTTGTGCTCTATGTGCAAAGCAATTTGATTTCTAGAGGGCGCTACAAAAATTCGACTTTCCTTTTATCCTATAAAAAGGCGATAGATAAAGATGCCTACATGTTGTACACATATTCTCAATTAAATTCTTCAATTATTTTTCGTATTGTTAATTGCCTCTTTTCATGTATTCATTGTTTCATTCAAATGGTTATAATTACAGTTCCGAAAAGTCTCGATGGTGGATCGACGTAAAATAAATATAAAATTTTAGCTTCGAACATTTATTAGTTTTCAAGATGTCAATAAAAATTTTCAATACTCACTTTGCACAATATAGTACAATATATTCTGTCTGTACAGATGATGTATATTAATACAACAATTATCGCTATATTAATCACTATTGATGACTGCCTTAATATATATAGGGTAAAATTGGCAATAATAATATAGTAACTTCTATATTTGCAAAATATTATCGTTGTCAAAATAAATAATTATCTTTGGCCTTTAAAAAATTCTGTTCAAACTTATACTTTCATTTAGGAAAATATCCTATATAATTTTTATAGAAGGAAATATTATCCTGAGAAGTGTTCTCATGAAACAAATATTTTAGAATTTGTATAATAAAAATTTCACGAAAACAAATTATTTAGGGATTTATTTAAAAAGATTCTGTGGATAATTATTGTAATTATTATTAATCTAATTATTAGATACTAGTTTCATTTAAAAATATATCATGTCATCGAAAATTCAAATTGATCTATCCTATTATGCAATAATCTAACTAACTATTTTTCAAAAAAATACAGATACAGAAAAATTTCCTACATCGTTATATTACTTATAAAATATGGTACTACTTTTTCTTTTTCATTTTTTTCTCATAGATACCGTTTCTAAAACAAACACTGTCTAATCCGTGAACACTCTATATATCACATTTCAAATTACAATAGTGATTCTTGCATTCCATAACTAATTTTAGATTTAATTTCTTTAGTAATAAACTAGGTATATTCATACATATTTAATTACTCAAATAATTCGAATTTTTGAATTGCCATGGTTTCGATAATTGACGCTCTAGTTTAAATATATTTAAAATATGAATTTATGCAAATCTTATATGTCAAAATATTCAGAATATATGTGCAAAAAATGTGTAAAATATACACCAAATTTATTCAAAATAATATACTATGATAGGACTCTTACAAAGTCTGGAGAAGAAGAAAACAAAGTAAAATAGATATAAAGGGCTCTTCTTTCTTCCTATGGCTCTGGATACAAGCCAGAATTGGCTCGACAGGACTGATTTAAAATATCCAAATACAAAGAAATGAAATAAAAAAAAATAATGTTCTATTACATCAATATACTCTGAAAGACTTTTCAACAAAAGATTAGATGTAGAAACAATTCGGATGTTGGTGTTCTTAAATCAGAATCTGGATTAGATACTTTTTATGTCGTAATGTTTTTTTTTACATTTTGTTTAACTGCGGCCAATAAAAATTCATATACGCAAGAAATTTCTTTTATAAAATCAACACTTCAAGTTTTGAAACTTTCGAGTCACAAAAGTTTCAAGAGTTTCGAAACCTTACAAAGTTTTGGATTTAAATTTGAAAACTGGGGCCGAACTCATCTCGAATTATAATAAAAACATTAAATGATCAACATAATTGTTAACTGTACTGGCAATAGCTCTCATGAAACTATTTTGATTTCACAGTTAAAAACAAAATTTCTAATACAACTTTTTTGAATAATTTTCGCAAGAAAGGTTTAAGCTCAACTGGAAAAGAATTGATAGGTTTCGAATGTTCTTTTCACTTAAAATTGTTAGTGGATCGAATAATAAATACACTAGTTGGAGATAGATTTAATATTACAAAATACATATATTTAACTCTCACACTCTGTTTCAACTCTCATATTCTGCTACACTCAAGCCTCGTGTCTATCCAACTCTCGACTGGGCATCTTCCCGATCATATTTGTTTTTTCGTCACTATGCTCGCGCTCAACTGTTCTCGCATACATCTCTCTCATTCGTTTTTTCTTCTGCCATGGAATATCTCAAACACTCAGATCACACCACACCACTCTTATACTCTCACTCTCGCCACACTCATCTTTCCATACAAACATCATGTATTTTCACTCATCTATGGCAACCACTACCACAGAAGTATTTTTTAAAAATATTTAATACGCTGATCGCCGAACAAAAACCGAGTAAGTTTCTTACGGGACCACGAATCCTTAGGCATTCTATTGTTTTTATGTTGTTTCTATGTTTTTGTTTTTATTCTTTTTATCATTCTTCTTATGTTTTTATTTTTATTCTTTTTATTCTTCTTTTTATATTTTTGTTTTTATTCTTTTTACTAAGTTTATGACATGTACGTGCTTCAGTGTTAGTTTGTCAAATTAGTTTTTACACATTTTTTACATCCCTCAAGTGTAGATTAGAAATTTAGAGAATTTGCAACGATCTTAACAGTCTTTGATTTAAATCCCATAACTTTTTTTGACAAATAACTATTACAATATTTTGTATTTTTATGTAAATAACGTAATTACTACTTCAAAAATGTACTATATTGTAAAATTTACTATATTATTTATTATATCATTATTTGATATCGAGTTTAATTTGCTTAATTTAAGAATAATTTATTATTAAAAACTCATTTTTCTACTAAATATTTCTTCTACTATCTACAAAATATTTCTTGCTTTAAAATTTAAAAATAAGATCATTACACAATAAAAATTTTAATTCTTATCCAGATACGAGTGACACGGCAATCAATGTGTTAAATGTTAATAATACTATAAAAATATATATCTTGGTTGGGATTATTTTCCAAAACTTTGAGTAACTTTACAGTAAGTAAATAATAATAGTAACCAAAAAGTGAATCAAAATGAAGTAAATACAAGTAAAATATAGAAATAGTTGAAAATTTGCACTGTTTCAAGATCGATTTTAAACTGAGAGTGATATAAAAATGACTTTTACATTCATATGTAGCGCATAAGACTTCTGTATCACAATTTCATAATCTTAAGTTGAATGAAATAATCAGAGAATTATTAGTTGCGTCAACTTGTTGTCAAAATTACTTATTAACTATTGCAACACAAACCATATGTATACAGTGTAATCTTGTAATCTTTTCTTATTTTATAGGATAGTAAATTATTTATACGAGGAAAATTTCAATACTGGGAAATACCGATGAGACACTAAACATAAGATAAATGGCAATTTTGATATTTTAAATGCCTGAAATATCTCGATGACTGCGGTGACCCAAACGACCAATTCATAAACAATAATATAGCGAACAATTTATTTATACATATATTATGGACGTCTCTGTTACAATTTCATAATCTTAAGTCGAATAAAATAATCAGAAAATTTGCAATTTCGAAACATTTCTAGCAAAACCACGTTTTACGAAATATAAAAAATATATTACATGTTAATTAATTTGTTTCATTAATTTGTTACGTAAATTATAGCAACACAAAAATTATTTTTTATATTATTATTGAAATTCAGTTTGATTTGTATTTGACTCTTCAATAATGAAAAAGATGGATTGTGTTGAAAAAATGACTATTGTGAACAGATGAAACATTTTAATATATGAATCACGCAATTTTTAAGTAATTATTGTAACAGCACGTTACAGCTAACAAGGTTTACTCGATGACGCACTTATATATATGTATATATAAATACAAATGACCTCCGATCTTTGTTATCATTGAAAGATACAGCAATGTTCCCGAATGCATAGGAACATATGTCATGATGCATCTGCATGCAAATTCAGTATTCGATAAGAAACTCTATAGAAAGCGTGGAAGGTTATCGATGTAATTACAACAGAATCGTGGATATAAAGCGAACCGCAGATATATAAAGCGAAGTTATCAATGGAATGGTTGGTAGAAAGATTCTGGTGGAGTACATATAAACAGTATAACATGTCTTATAAATTGTTCGGTTTCTTGTTCCTTCTAATCGTCGTAATTGTGACGATTGTTGTTGCTGATTCTGGTAAGTTTTTTTCTGAAGTGTTTACAGTCTGTTTAATTTCCATTTATTTTAATCGTATAGCCATTTATTTAATCATATGGCATTAATAATATTGATCATTTTTCATCAGGAGGAAAAGGAGAATGTGTACCGGGTAAAAGTTATTATGATGGATGTAATACTTGTTATTGCCATAAAAGTGGATTTATAGGCTGCACCTCATTGTCTTGTAAAGAAATTGATCCCGAAACTGGTGTTAGCAAAGAGGTTACAAAAATACCACCTCCGCCCGACTTTTGGAAGAATTCAATTGTTTAAATTAATGTATATTGGACAGCATAAATTAGACCATCTTTAGAATGAATTATCTATATTTGGCTATTAATAAACAAGATATAAACTGTTATTTTTAATTATTTTATATTTGGTTATTAATAAACAAAATATAAAAGAGATGTTCTCGAAATAAATAAATTGTTAGTTTAAAAATTTAATTAAATGTTTAACATTATTTCCTTTACCACTCTCTCATATTTATAAATATTGGATATGTGCTAAATTACATTATGCAATGATATCTTTGCACTTTCTTTATTTGTCGTTGGCTAATTATATGATAAAGGAAAAATACATTGCTCGAAAGATAGAAACAAACACATATCATATTAATTGTCATATTAATTCTTAGTCTTATGGTCCTTTTTGCAAACTTTTTAAATAAGCATTAATTATTATATTAAGTAAAGCAAAAAGTAATGTTTTTTTTTGTGTGTCATTTTGAAACCAATTGCGGTGCAACTGCGCCGATACGTTAACTGTTGATATTATTTTGAAGCTCTGTTCTTACTGTTGTTGTTTTCATTTCATTTTCTTTTTTATTTTTACAGATAGTAAAAAATATCAAAGCCAAAGATCGAAGAGATGCAGTTGCAGTGTATCTTGTTATTTTTGTTTGATATAGGATTAAAGCTCAAAGAAGCTACAAAAAATGTTAATGAAACTTATGTCGAAATCTTGAATATCCGTCAATGCCAATGGTGATTCAAACAATTTAAAAACGGCGACCGAAATCTTAATTTCTCGCTGCATGCGGCCGCGCATTGTCTTGTTGCAAGATGCGTTGTTGTTTATTCACTAGAACGAATCGTTTTTTTAGTAATTTCGCCTTTAATCTTTCCAATTGCGCACAGTAGATCTTTGCTGTGATAGACTGATCAGATTTTAATAATTCATAATGAACCACACTCGAAATATCCCACTAGAAACATAAAAGAACCTTTTTTAATGTCAAAGGTGATTCAAGTGTTAAAACCGGTTTTTGACCTGGACAAAGCCATTGCTTTTTTTGTGTGGATTGCTGTAAAGGATCCATTTTTCGTCTCCGGTAACAATTCTTTTCAGAAACGGATCGGTTTTATACCTGGTCAGCAGCGAAGAACAAATGGTCACTCGCTGATTTAAAGCGAACAGCGATAGATCATGCGAAACACCAACCCACTGTCTGTGTTTTATGTCGTCTTTTTAAATGAATTTTTAGTCGACCAGAAACAGCCGATGTCCTGCGACAATTTCTTAATGTTTTGCGCGGATCTGATTTCACCAATGATTTCAACACGTCATCGATCGTTTGTGGTCTTTCCGATTTCTGCTTATTCTTAAAATTTTGGTCGCCGTTTTTAAATTGTTTGAACCACCGTTGGTATTGACGGATATTCAAGATTTCGACATAAGATTCATTAACATTTTTTGTAGCTTCGTTGGTTTTTAATCCTCAATCAAACAAAAATAACAAAAAATACCGTAACCTCTTCGATCTTTGGCCTTGACATTTTTACTATCTGTAAAAATAAAAAAATTTAATGTAAATTTCTAATTCGAAATGTGTGGCATTGTAATTCTTTCTGTATGTAATCTTATGTATGGATGTGTATAATCTTATAAGAGATATAAGATACATATGTATACGTAAATACATAGAAAAAATACATAAATAGAAAAATCCCATTATGTAGAAAAAAAGTTTCAAATAAAACTTACTTTGTTTAGAGAGGAACATCTAATGATAATTGCTAGAGACGATTTTTATGCAATTTCATATTTCTATAAAGATAATTAAAAATGGAATCTACATAGAAATTTGGTTTCATTATTAAATATTATAACAAGTAAACTTTCGATGTCTTATATATTTCTAAATGTTATGCATTGTTATTTTGTATTCTTAAATTTTCTATAAAAAAATCGGCAGTAATTTAATAATCATAAATTTTGTCTAAGTGTTTCCGAGATTTCAGGATGATATTCATTTTCATAAATAAAACTATTTATTTTTATTTAGATGGATATATAACCTGTTCCATGATGAATTCATCAAATTAAATATTGAATGATTTTGGTTCTAAGATCATTCTAGATCATTTATTGCTGTGTTGGATTCCGTGTAGTGGAGTCAACACGCTTATAATTTTGAAGAGTTTATTCCTTGTTCGTGGTCGTGTATGATGTAGGATGATATAGAATAATATAGAATGTCTGTCTCTCTATACTGTAGTATTTTGTCTCTTTACTGTAAAACATGTCCTTATATATATTTGGTTATCATCCTCAAGTGGAAGGGGAAGGAGCATGGATGACCTTGTATTGGATCTTGTCCTTATGATTAACTATTCACAGTCCACTTTTATGTGGACTGTTGCTAGCTCGTTGTCAGTATTTGCATAGATCCAATAGTCTGGGTTGATCATCCAACAGCTGTTCAAAACTTATCTTCATTGAATATATGCAGCAAGATTTAATTCTTCGGAATATTTCGTTGATTCAATCATGAATATAAACCTCAAGTTAAATTAATAATATTAATTATTGTTACTTCTGTTTATATGATAACAGAGGATATCAGCTACTACGTAGATATTCTCAATTTCTTTGATGAAATCATATTACTATGGTCGACAGTACGTGTTCTTCGCTTCGGTATCAATTTAACTTACGATAGCTCATTATACATCAAATGAAATTATTGATATGATTTGACTTTTAGGAAAAGGTCAAGGAAACTAGAAACTGCTATGTTTATGCAGTTCCACGAAAGATTTCTGAGTCGTCAGCATCCAATGTGACAATTCGAAGATGTGAAGTTCGTTGGAGAGAATTGATACCGGGTAAAATGTCATTTTAAATATGTAGTAAATAATAAATAATTCTATTTATTTTAAAGTATACATATAGTCTCGAAAATGAGATATTTTTTTGCTACAGAATAAATTTTTAAACTAATATTTTATTTGAAAAATATTGAAAATATTTAAATTTTGTCTTAAAATATTTTATTTATTTTCTCTATTTTGAATATTGTTACTGAAAATAACGATGCATACTCAATATATCTATAAGTATGAGTGGTTTCTTAATCCTTTTTTATTTGCTGTGCATCACATATAACAATCCAACTGAATGATTTTTTTATGTGCAGAAATAAAATAGAAGAAGTACGTAATGCAACTTCTGTTTTAAAATACATTCAACTTTCCACTATTACTTGTTACTTTATCACCTTAATTTCTTTCAATAAAAACTCTTAGGTTTTAGATCAAAGAGTGAAGTTGAGAAACTATATTACTTATAACGTAATAATTTAAGCAAGATTAAAGTGTTTTATTTTATGCTACAGATTTTATTTCACTCTATGTTGTTTAAATTGATTTAAATTGTCAAAATGAAAATATTTTTTTTTATCTTTATTTACTTTAAAAATTGTTAGAAATATTTTTTATCGCGTTCAATGCGCAGTTGTGCCTTCATTAAACACCTATGAACATTATTGTAACGTGTTTTGCTGCTTTTTGCATTAAATACAGAAATAATCTTTTCTTTAATAATTTCAATACTTGTAATTTCTTAGTATACAATTGACTTGGTACACAAATGACTTTATAAGTAAAACTCAAGAGGATTTAGATCAGGAGATCGTTAGAAACATTTCCAACAATTTTTAAAATAATTCGTGACACTGAAAGTATTTGTAAACATTGGAAGCAATATTAGTTTGCTACGAGATAAGATTGATAAGTCAAGCCTTATTTAAAAATATATAATGCTAGATAAAACTTTAGAGTTGATTTTCTCAAAAATTAAGCGCCGGACAAATTTTGTTCTTTTTTTTTTTTGACTTACTTTTCCTCGTAGAACCATCTTATAGCCGATTGCACTACCAGTTGCAACCCTGTACAAAATATAAATAATACAACGAAAATTCAAGAATAGAGCGGTAATAGATTTTGAATTCACGATTTGATGAAATATCCCATTGTCAATGAGAAATTGTAAGCATTATACAAAGATGGTAAAATGTATTTATCAACATTTTATGAAGAAAAATGAGTAATCTGGCAGACTATCAATGACCTTTCCGATCGTTGAAAAAATTTCGCAGACATAGTGCAATGTTTTCAGTTAGAATGCAATAAAAATTTAATTTTCAAGCAAAGCAAGCATAGATATGTTAAATATTGAAAGGACCAGGCCTGTATAATGCTTCAACAAATTACGCCCTTCTTCTGTTTAAACGATATTATATTTTAAACAGATATTAACTAAATACTGTCGCTTGAATTTAAATTTATAAACCAATTTTTCAATAGTTACGTAAATTTATATTTTAACAAAGCTTAATCATTTTCAGTAATACTTACCCATATATGTTAAAAGACTTTCTTCACTCTTTTAAATGGAACAGTACAAATATTTTTTAGTCGAAATTCAACAGAAAAAATTTATTGTCTATTTTATCTATTTTGTCCGTCTAAGACACAAGATTTAGAAGCCTTATTATATTTCCTTATTTGATAAAAATAACCATTGGATATATATTTTAGCATTTTATATGATTGAACACAACATTTTATTTAACATTTTTTATTATATTATGTTTCATTCGCACATCTACGCAATGATTAGTGTATACAAAAACACACAATAATACTAAAACATTTAATTAATGTAAAGCTAATGTATTGATATACAGTGAATCATAAAGATACAGAAATTATATTAATAATGATGAAAAATTGTCGATGATTATAATCCATTCAATAAATAATCCATTTGATCTTATTTAAAACGTATAAGCTTCACTTTTACAGTCTCTAATTCTTTTTTCTCAAAAATGATTTCACATCATACAACTGGTGGGAAAGTAAAAGTACTTTTTTCTAGAAAATTGTAATTGAAACGTCTCACAGTAAAAAATTTTTTTCATCACTATACCTACCATTATTTCGAACGATGTTTTTTCATTATTTTATGAAACATTAAACATTAAGATTATATGTTACAATTTCTTGAACTTTGTTGTTTAATTCTAATATTCAAATAGTGCTGAAAAAAATCATATAGTAAATTCGAAAAGTTTGTTATAAAGGGAAGACTTTATTCATCAAAATGGTATCTAGAACAAATTTTTAAAACATTTTCGAAGATGTTTGAATTTTTACAATTTTTGAAATGACATATCCTCACATATCCCACTCATTATATTATATAAAATCATTTTTGAAAAAAACTGTGGTAATTGTGCATAAAAGCGTACATCACCGATTTTGATGAAATTTAAATATGTTATAAGGATGAAAATTTTGAACAACTTTTTCCTATACATATAACAACCGCTCGGACTTATTTTCCGAGATTTTTGTAAACTATTGCTACTACTTCAAGGAACATTGCCTATAGCCAAGTGTATGTGGCAGCGTGTATGTAAGCGTTGAGTCGCCGATTGTTTATGATTTCTATAGATATATCGAGACAGTCGCAATGGACGCGTATAACGAGTATACTTAAAAACCCGATTTGAGTAGCCGGTCAGAATAAAAAATCTAACTCGAACCTAATCCATTAAATTCATTATTAGATAAAATAGTTAAGTTTAAGTAAAGTTCGAAGTAGTTTTTTTATTGAGTCGAGTTTTTAAAGAGATCCGTCCATTGTCGGCCACCTCGATGTATTTATAGAAACCATAAATAATTGGTAACTCAACGTTTACACACAGGCTGCCATGAATGCATAGGTATAAGCACAGTTCATTGTAGCAATAGCAACAGTTTTTCGCGAATATCTCGGAAATTAAGTCCGAGCGGCGGTTACATATATTATAGGAAAAAGTTGTTCAAAATTTTCATTCTGATAACATATTTAAATTTTATCAAAATCAGTGAGGTGTACCCTTTTATGCACAATTACCAAAACTGTCAAAGTAAAGGTTCTATGCTTTAAAATAAGATCAAGTTGATTGTTATACTTTTTTCTTTTACAAAATGATATTAGTTCAAATTATTGACATTTTTTATTATGCATATAGTTATGCCTTCACTGTATGTATGTGTATGTATATACATATTTATTAAAAAAAATTAAGAAACAACTCTCTTGTACAAATATATATGTAAGTAACTATTAAACTGCAGATGTTCATGCACTAAAATTCAATAAAAAGAAAAAGGGCATTTTATTCCTTAGAATTTGTAAGCTATTTTGCAAGCTTTTAGCAAAATTAAAAAATCTACATATAACTATAATTCAATAATAAATTTTATTGACTATTAAAATACATACAGTATTACACCCATACGCATTAATAGATTGTTTTTCTCTCCTTTGCATGTATTCGTACTGATATGTCTAATTTTTTTTTTTAGAATATAAATCAACGAACTATCGCGTAATTACGTTGTCTGACATTGTGCCAAACATAATACACGAGTGTCGCGACAAACATTATTTTGTTTCTTTCGTTTATTTTTGTAAAATTTATCGTATGAAAGACGAGGAAGGACGAAGGCAATATTTCTATATTCATATTGTCCTTATCTTTCATGCATAAGTTGAAATTAAAATAATCTTATATATACAAAGTTGAAGTTAAAATATCTCTAATAAAATTAATAGTTTTTCGGTATACATAAATTAATATTTTTTTTTTTATAGAGAATATAGAACTCAATCGACTAAAACATAAAGAAACATATGATTCTACTAAAAAAAAATGAAAATGATCTTGAAATCTTCAAAAAATAACGTTTATATTTCTAAAAATAACAGAGAAATTCAAATGCTAATTTTTACTGAATCATCCTGTTGAAATATTGGTAATGAAAATTATACGTTAAGATTTGGAAGAATTTTAACCAATCAATAATCAAATTAGTTGGCTAAATTAAAAGAATGGTATATGCAATAGGTATAAAATAATGCAATATTATTATATATGCAACATATTCTTAAACATTAATAAACATACAAAATATATAAAATGAAAAATAGTTTCTTTAACGACGTAATGAATTTTAACTTCTACATCTTTATAGAAATATATTATTTTTTCTTATAGAAATATGCTTTTGCATAAACATTCACAATCTAATGTGAAGAAATTATCATGATCTAATCACCATAGGTTATCATGATAAACCATGTATAGAATCACTGATGAGTCAGCAACGACGTCATAAAATATCTGATAATCTTATTTCTATACTTCTTAAAACAGTAAAACAGTATTCATGTGAAAAAAATTTTAGTACTCGGAATTCTAGATAGATAAAACAGTGGAAATTAACGATCGATTAGTATTACAGAATACTAATATGAAAACATAAAAATATAATAGTATAGATATCAGTTAATGTCAGTTCAATGTCAGTTAATTAAGTAATCCATCATAAACAATAACTTACCATCTGTCATAATGAATCGATTAGACTGTAATGTAGACTATAAACTTCTTTTCTATTTTTAATTTTAGTCAAAATAAGTATATACACAACATTTTAATGAAATTCTAATGAAAAAAAATACCTTCTTCGGAAAAGTTTTATTATAGTTTTTACAAGCGATAAACTTTTCGAAAGTCTGGATTACAATGGCTGTCTCTGAATATCTTCTAATGTAAGAATGATTCCAAATTTCTGAGAAGACGAAAATCTGTTGGAGAGATATCTAACAATAAGGAATAGGGAGAGGATGAAAAAAATTTTGTAATTTACTTTGAATGTTTCTGTATAAAAAATACAAGTTTGTAACGAACATATTGAAAAAAACTTGTCTAGAAAAAAAAATTTTTAATTCATTACAAAAGCATCTTTTCTGAATGCAGAATATAATAAGCTTTCCAAAGATACCAAATAATCTCTAATTAAAAAATAGCAATCAAATAAATTAACATTTAAATGTTCAATAAACAAATCCAACATTTCTAATACGATCTAATAATTTAGTAATTTTATCAAACAGAATAATCAAATAACTTTGAATTAATATTGAAATATGCTTCAATATTAACAATATATTTGTTATTACTGAATTTGTTATTTACATTATGAAATATACTTCTCGATTTCTTAAAAACAATAAGTAATAATAAGTAATTAAAAAATGTAAAAAATAGGACTCCGTTTTCAAGGAAACAGAATTCGATCGTACAATTAATAATTACATTGATTACATCATAATAAATTATGGAATTAAAACTTTTTCGAACATAAATTGTCATATTTTAAATTTTAAATTTATTTTTTCACACAGAATGCTGCATATTTTGTTAGATTGACGGAAAGATACTATCTATAAGAATTAAGAGATTCGTTCCTTAACTTATTTGTAGACATTTTCCAAAAAGTGTGCACATACATATGCATTCAAATTCAATGTTAAATAAACAACTTTATAGAAAATGCGGAAGGTTATTGACATAATTATAACAGAATCGAGGATTAAAAATGTGTATACAGTAAGATGCATCGAATAATTGCTAGAAAGATAGATTCCATCTGGTGCAGTGATATGTGAAAAATATGTCTTTAATTTTCTGTTCTTTTTAATTGTTGTAATTGTTTCTGTTGATTCTGGTAAGTTTTCTCTGAAATGTTTACAGCCTGTTTAATTTTCATTTATTTTAATCGTATAATGTATGTCATTAACGTTGATCATTTTTTGTCAGAAGAAAGAAAAAAATGCGTGCGGGGTAAGTTATAATGACAGATATTGGTTATCCTCATCTATCGTATACACTGAAACCAATCCCAGCTGATTTTTAGAAAAATTAATATCTTTTATATTAAGACTATATAAGGGACTTCCGGTTGGACGGCGTGGGTGTGAAGACGTGTGTGAGAAGAAGGATACAGAGTGAATGAGATTATGGGAATTGAAAAGAAAAGAGGAAGAAAAGAAGCAGGAAGAAGAAGAGTAATAAGGGCAGAAAGCGTGAAGAAAGTAAATTGGAAGTAGGAAGCAGAAAATATAGAGAAATCTGGCAAGAAGGAAGCAAAAAGAGGTTAAGTAGAATAAGAAAATGGCGGCTAAGACGGTAGGAACAAGGAACAGAACAAAGTTAAGAGGGGAATTAGGGATGATGGAAAAGTTCATGAAGGAAAAGAGACCAGAAATGGGACGTGGGAGCATGGAGACACCTGGCGGAGAAATAGAGGAAAAACAGACGACGAGAATAGAATACAGGGAGGACTTCGAAAGCAGCATAGAAAAAATGCTAAGGAAGTATATGGATGAAATGCTAAAGAAGTATATGGAGGAGATGCTAAGGAAATATACGGAAGAGGTAGAAAAGTTAAGGAATGAAATGAAGGAAGAAAGAAGAGCAGGGAAGGAGGAAAGAGAGGAAGAAAGGGCGGAATGGGAAAAAGAGAAACGGATACTAGTAAAGAGAATAAATATGTTGGAATGGAAAGAAGAGAAAAGAGAGAGAGAGAGAAAAGGAAAACGAACATCGTGATAAGGGGAGTGGTGTGGAAAAAGGAAGAAACAGGGAAAAAAGTGAAAGAGTTCATCAGCAAAAATATAAAGACAGAAGTAGAAATACGGGAGGCAAGGAGGATAAAAACCAGTGGAAGGAAGGAGATAGTCATAGCAAAGCTGGAAAACTGAAAAGACAAGAGAGAGCTGATGAGAAGGAAAAGGGAGCTCAAAACTGTGTTGTGGAGTGTATATAGAAGATGACCTTACATGGAAAGAAAGAGAAATGCAAACGAAACTGAGGGAAATAGCAAGACAGAAAAGGGAGGAGGGGAAGAGAGCGATAGTAAAATACAAGGGGATAAGCATAGAGCAGAAGTGGTATGAGTGGAATGAAGTAGAAGAAAGTTTGGAAGAAAGGAAAGGAGAAAGAAATGAATGAGAAAGAGGCGGCTTGAGGGGCGAGAGAAAGGAGGGACTAAAACTGTGTTTCTGGAACATAGCTGGAGTAGGGAAAGAGCAGGGATGTGTGGAGATACCTGGAAAAATTTGATGTGGTAGATCTGGTAGAAACATGGTTGGAGCAGAAGTCAGAGAAATTAAAAAGTAAACTATCCGAAAAGTTCAACTGGTGGTATGTGCCGGCAGTAAGAGAGAACAAGATGGGAAGAGCAAAGGGAAGAATTATGATGGCGGCAAAAAAAGGTTTAGAGATAGCAGAGTTCAAGAAATGGAGTAATCAGATGGCAGAGATAAAGTTAGAGCACAAGAAAAAAAACTGGCGAAGAGTAACAGTGTACAGTCAGAATACGAAAGAAATAATGCAGACAATCACAGAAGGGACAGAAGAAAGAGAAGAAAGACGCCTGATACTGGGAGGAGATTTTAATGCAAGGGTTCGGGAGCAGGGAGGCCCATTCAAAGAAATGATGACAGAAGAGAAGGAAGAAAGAAGATCGAAGGACAAAGACGTGAACAGGAAGGAAGAATACTAATAGGAGGGCTGAGAGACAGAGGTTGGTTCATAGTCAATAGATGTTTTGGGCGAGAGGCAGAGTGGACATATATAGGAGAAAAGGGGCATCAGTGGTCGACCTGGTGATTGCAAATACAGAAGCATTTGAGGAGATAGCTGATGTAAGAGAAGGAGAGAGGACAGAGTCGGATCACTTCCCACTGGAAGTGGTAGTAGGAGAAAAAAGCATAGAAGAGGAGGACAAGAAAGGAAGAAAGGAGAAGAGTAGGGTGATAAGAACGACGGATTGGTCGAAGGAAGGAATAGAAAGCTACCACAATCGATCCAGAGAATGGAAGGTAGAAGAGGAGGACGTGAAAGTATATGGGAAGCACTAAAGAAGAAAGTCAACGAAGCGGTAAAGAAAGAAGTAAAAGTTTGGAGGAGGGGAGATAGGGCATGGCACAGTAAAGAGTGGACGGAGAGGAAGAAAGAGTTAAGAAGGGAATTAAGAAAACTAAGAAAAGGCAGGATAAGCAGAGAAGAGTTCTGAGGCAAAAGAAAGATGACAAAGAGTGGTGCGAAAAAGAAAGGGAGAGGTACGAGAGGAGGGAGGAAGAAAAGATAAGGATGATCAAGACGGAAAGTGAAGCGTGGAAATACATAAACAGATATGGACAAAGGAAACAAAGGGAAAAAATAGACAAAAGTATCGAAATGAAAAACTGGAAGTCGCACTTCATGGAACTATTGGAAAGACACAAAGACAAGCAAGAAAGCAGGATAAAACAGGAACACAATGAAGAAGAGGAAGAAGCGGAAAGCGAGAAAATAACAAAGGAAGAAGTAATAAAACAGCTGCTCAAATTAAAGAAAGAAAAAGCACCCGGATGCGACGAAATACAAAATGAGGCATGGAAGTAGGAGAAGTATTTCTCAAGCTACTTAATAAAATATGGATGGGAAGTGGAATACCACGGAATTAAAGAAGGGGGATAATATGCCCCATATTCAAAAAAGAAGAGAAAGACAAGGCCAAAAATTACAGAGGAATAACTCTAGTAGCAACGGCATACAAAATATATGCAAGCATCCTCAATGAAAGAATGAATAAGGACATAGAGGGGAAATTAGCGGAGAGGCAATTTGGGTTCAGAGAGGGGAGAGGAGCCATATATGTCCTGAATTACTTAGTCAACAAGGAACTTAGCAAGAAAAGAGGGAAGCTGATTGCCTGTTTCGACCTGAAAGTGGCATTTGATAAGGTCGATAGGAGAGCACTGATGGATAGGTTAAAGGAAATGGAGGTGAAGAGGAACTTAAGGAGAAGAATTACAGAAATATACAGGGAAACAGGCAACATGGTGAAGATCGAGGACAGAGAACAGAAGAATTCTGGACAACAAGAGGGGTGAGACAAGGATGCCAGCTAAGCTCAACACTCTTTAATGCATTCCTGTCGGACATAGAAGAGGACATGAGCAAAGTGCAAGAGGGAGAGGTTGTGATAGAAAGAGAGAAGGTGCGGACGATAGTGTACGCGGATGATATCGTGCTTGTAGCGACAACAGAAGTGGGGATGAAGGGGATGCTGAGAAAATTTAGGAAATATGTAGAGAGGAAAGGGCTAACGGTAAATATAGAGAAATCTAAGGAGAAATCTAAGGTCTTCGAAAGGGGCAGAGGAAGAGGAAGGAGAAAAAGAGAATGGTGGTGGGGGAAGAGGAACTGGAGGAGGTGAAGGAGATGAAATATCTGGGCTACATAGTGGAAAAGAATGGAAAAGCAGAGAAATACATACAGGAAAGGATAAGGAAAGCGGCGGTGGCGATGAAAAGAACGTGACACATTGGAGAAAGGTTGTTCAAGGAAGACTTCGAGAGAAGGATAAAGATGTTCGTGGCCTTAGTGGAGAGTGTGGCGATGTACGGGGCAGAAATCTGGGGCTGGAATGATGAAGGAAGGTTGGACATTATCAAGAGGAGATATATGAAGTGAATCCTAGGGTTGGACAAAGTCACACCAAACTACATCTTGAGAGAAGAGACAAGGGAGGAAGAAATACGAACGAAAGCAGTAAGGAGAGCGTTCAATTATGAAGAAGGAGCAAGAAGTCCAGACAAGAAGTGAGAGAATAGGGAGATGGAAAGGCAGAGGGAGGAGAAAAAACCAAGCAAGTGGAAAGAAAGAAGAGCAGGACTAAAAGGGAGACTGGGAATCAATGAGGACTGGATGGGAAGAGTTAGAAAGGAAGAGGAAGGAAAAACAGAAGGAGTAGCAAAGAGAGTAAGGAAAAGAATAGAGGAGGTGGAAGGGGAGAGCAGGAGAAAAAAGATCGAAAAATCGAAGTATAACGCACACTACAAATCGCAACGAAAGAAAGGCCAGAATACCTAAAACGGAGGATGAGAAAGAAAGAAAGGAGCCTGATAGCAAGGTTCAGGTGCGGCAACGAAGTCAGAGGAAGACGACACTAGAGAGAGGAGGAAAATAGAAGGTGCAGAATATGCAAAGAGGAAGAGGAGACATTAGAGCATGTGATAGGAAGATGTGAGGTCACGAGAGGAGACTTGAGAGTAAAAGAGGTGCTGAAGGGGACAGGGGAAGGACTAGAGCAGATGAAGAGAATACAGAGGGAAAGGAAAAAGAGAAACACAGGGGGCAAACGAACAGGTGGAGGGGAGGAAGGTAGAGAGGATAGGAGGAATAGACATAGGAAGGAGGAGAAAAGACTGAAGGACAGCAAGACGATACCAAAGAAAGAGCAATAATAGAAGACAGTATTCCTACAAGATGATGAGCAAAAGACAAATTAGATATATAGGACGTAGACAATAAGATTTAGCTATAGGAGTAGAAATAAGAAACAAGTAATTGTAAACCGGAAGCCATCCTAAGCCGCCTATGCAAGGATTATATATAAATAAATAAAAAATAAATAAATAAATATTAAGACTATACGGTAATATATAAATATCAAATATTTGACCAATTGTTTAAATTGGCATACATTGGACACCGTACATTATGTTATTATGTATAAAATCATGTGCATAACAAACTATATTGAATTTGATAATTCAAAATAAACATTTAAAAGGAATAAATTATTATTTTGAAAATTCAGTTGAATATTTAACATTATTTTTCCTTATTACTATCCCAACTCAAATAACTGAGACATGCTAAGAGTTATGTTGTAAATATTGCACATTACATTTTCATTTTTTTTATTTATCGTTGCTTAATTGTATAATAAGAGAAAAACAGTTACTCGAAAGATAAATTTATGTACGTGTACTCTGCTTCAAAAATTTCAGGACACTTTTATTTTTAATATTCAGTTGTTTAATATGGATTATCGTGTACACTTATTTTACATTACAATATAATACAATATATTAATATATTAATAGAATTTTCATTGTATATTTTATATTTATTCTATTCAATTATATTGCATATTATATGTTATTGTATTATTGTGTATTGTATGTTATATTGCATATTGTGTATATAATGTATATTCTTATATTGTATAATTTATATCGTAAATATTGTATTGTATATTGCATGTAACTTCTAATTTATATTTATTGTACTATTTTCATTGCATTACAAAAAATGTTAAGCTCTTATATTTATTGTAAAAGAGGTAGAATCTAATCTGAAGAAGATAGAATCTGTACCGATGATATACAGTGATGAGCAAAACTGAACTTTCTAAAATTTTCAAAAGTATTAACATTCTTTCGAATATACAATATTATATTTCAACCAATGCAATACTATATAGAAGTCAACAAAGTACACTGTCTCTCAAGGCCTTGCAATGTTCATTTACATTATTTGTCTCTTCGTGAAACACAAGTCGGTCGTATACAGTTTTGCACCGCTTTGGTATTCAATAGATTACAAACCTCTAAATAGTCATTATCACAAAGATTATTCTTCTAATGTATTAGTTCTGTGAGTACGCTTTTTCACTTTTACTTTTATTAATTATATATACATAGAGTATACTAATTGTTTGTATAATTTGTTGTTTTTCAATATGCGACCAATATCGGAGGAAATCAAGAAAAATATAATTTCGGAATTGAATTCTGGACTTTCCGCAAGAAAGGTTGCAAATGTAAAATAAATAAATAAATTGGAAAATAGATATAATAAAGTAAAATAGACGAACGCGTAATAAAACGAGATACAGCAGATAAAATAAATAGATAGTTAAAATATAATAAAATAGAATAGTACATAAAATACAATTAAATAACATTCATTACAGTAGAATTAAAGCCGGTTTCGGCCGAGCCGCCAACATTGAAACAACCTAAGTAAGCCTATTAAATTTCAATTATCAAAATAATTAAAATCAGATAACTTCATGGCGTGATAATAATATTATATTATCGTCTCGACTATCACAAATTGACTAAAAATTCACTTCGTTACGGTCTCCTATTCGCCGGTTTGAATTAGCCGTCATGACTCATTATTGCTATTCGTGTCTTTATCACTTTTTTTTCGAAATATCTTGCCAGGGCCATTCCCAGCGGTACTACAATATAAGGACAAGGCCGCAGCTAACAAGGAGAGGTCACAGCAGTTGGGAAGTCGATTTTAATGAAATTTTGTATATCGATTCTAAAGCAACTGTAATTTAACCATGTCCAGTCATTTGCGTCAAAACTCAATATTTACAGAAATATTTAATGTTTTATTCTTTTATCAGAGCTATATATACTTCTTTTTTTAAATCTATAGTAAGCGACAGTAGCGAAGCTGGTGGTATAGTAGATTGGTATCCAGATAGTTAAGGGTGTTCGAATCCTCGGAGGAGGGGGGGGGGGATTGGATTGGATATATTTTTGTATTATCCGTTTTCTTTTTTTTTCTTTTATTTTTCCGTTTTTTTTATGTAGAATATTATGTTCTACATTTTTATAATGTCCCTAATTATTAATTTATTTAAAGTATCATTGACAATTTCAGTGCAAAACACAATGTCGAACAACATAGACGATGTAAGAAACGAAAAATGTTCCTGTAAAAATATGGCATTTATAAAATGTTCATACTGAGAGATATATTTATGCTTTTTATGCTTTTATGACGCTTATCATCCTAGACATTGTAATATTCTTTTGCAAAATATTAGTTAACAGAAATTGTTATGTTCGACGTTATATTTTGTGATATTATATTTTATATCGAAATTTTCTGATATTTTAGATAAATTAATAATTAGGGATACTATAAAAATGTAAAACACAGTATTCTATATAAAAAAACAAGAAAACCAAAAAAAAAGTAGAAAACAAAAATAGAGATAATACAGAAATATTCGCGCCTTGCGTTGGTTCGAGAACCCTGAATATTCGGGTACGTATCCACCACGATTTTCGCTATTGCGATACTACTCGTGAATTTCACAGGAGAAGTATATATAGAAAAAGAAGGGATAGAAAAGACATCAAATATTTCTGTAAATATTGAGTATTGACGCAAATGGCTGGACATGGTTAAATTACAGTTGCTTTAGAATCGATACACAAAATTTCATTAAAATCGACTTTCCAACTGCTGTGACCTCTCCTTGTAAACTCCGTCAATTCCGCCGATTTCCAAGTTAATATATTGACTCATATATAGGGACTGTATTAGATATTATACATTTGTGCGCGGTGGATAATCGTTGTTATGGCAACTGCCTTGTTGTCGCAACGGGAACAGAGATAGTGGACGATCACGCATTGGCGCCAGCTTCCATATTTGTAAACTTTTGAAACAATTAAGTCAAAGTAATACAAGTAGCGTAAGCGGATACAAATTGCACCCGGTAGTGCAAGGCGAAGTGCTGTGCGGGTAAAAATGCAAGTACGGATGCAAAAAGAAATCGAATAGGATTAAAATTGGAAAAGAGAAATTAAAATTAGTCAAGTCAAGTTTAAAATTAAAAAGTCAGAGTTAAAATTGATAGTTAAAATTAAGATTAAAAATAATGGATAAAATTAATCAAGTTGAAAGTTAAACCGATCAAGTCAGATATAAAATTAATCATTGGAAATAAAGTAGTCAAAGGATTTTTATTGCGCTCGGTACCACTTGCACATTCGTCCCCGAGCTCTCTCTTTGTAACTTCTGAGCTCGCGGTAGGGGATCCCATATGCGGTACATATATAACGGAGTCGGAGGGCACGAGTTCGCGCGATTATAATCCTTGTGATTGTCGTGCTCCAGCACTCACAACAGTGTTCGCCGCTTCCGACGGGGAACTTATTAATACTGAGAGGGAGTTCCACTGCACCGACGGGGAAATTATCCGGCGGGGTCCTCGTGCGTAGGCGCTGGTCGCACCGCCACCGTCGTTATCGCTGTCGTTGACTGGTCACTCTTGTGGATTTCGGTGTAACGTTTTCTAATGACTACGAGCGGGAAGATTCCCTCGTCAGAGAACCCACACACCCTGCACACCCACTTGATGGAGTGGGAGGGATGGTGTAACTTCAAATGTTCTATTAGGTCCTGGTAATACCTGTACGTCGCTTTCAACCTTATGATGCCCGTAGGGCATAACGAGCATGTAAACATCTGAGGAGGCGGGAACTATCACAGAGATGTTGCTGGTCGTAGTTGCGTAGTCCATTTTAGACTAGAGATGGCGAGTCGACTTTATAGATGGCGGGCTGCGCAGTCTTGTGTGAATCGCTGCGCGCGATGGTTATTGCGGGAACTGGTGGGAACGAATCGAGTAGCGCACTATTTTTCAACCGCGACATAACCAGCGCGACTGACTTCGATTGCTCTCCTTCTCCTCTTAGCCGTGGTGCTGCCCTAGTCGTTGCGCGGTTCTCCTCCTTCTTGCACTCGTGTCACTGGAAGGGAATCTTCGTCGGGGGCCACCGATCGTCGTCCTCGCGGTTGGTCAGGCACTCGCATTTTCGTGTTTTTTTGTTCTACTCACGCGGTGCTGTCCTCGATATCGTCCTTCCTTTCTGGTGGTATAATGACAGGGGGGGGGGGAGAGGTTCCGCGGCATTCGCTTCCCTTACTTCTCCATCAGGAGGGTTCTCCTCCAACTGGATCTACCTATTCCTTCCGTTCGCGTCATTGGTGGGAGTGGGAGGACTTCGCCTTTGGTCCTCGTCTCCTTGTCTTCTCCTGGTTGCGGTCGCAATGATGATCTGTCGTCGACAACCTTTTGACTTCTCTCCAGGTGGTGTTGGTGAACCTGCTCACGTCTTTAGGGCAGGGGGTCCTCACCGGGATCGTCTGGTCGCCTTCCTGGTTTCGGTGACAGCACTCGCGGTTACTTTCCTGCTTTAGGCACATTTTTTCGCAAACTGATTTTTGGAATCCTGCTGGGCTGAATCCGGCGACGCTGCGATATCGGAAAAAATATCAAATCCTAAAATGTCTAGGCAGTTGTATCGTTGAATGTAACTCTCGAAACAACTATCATACAACTAAAACTGCAACGTGATAACAATCTTTTCCTAAGTCACCTACGTCACAAATAGCTGTAAAGGCCTTTACACACGTTGAAACATGCGGCGATGCATGTATCGATTCCTAGGTTTCATGAAACCTACATCAGAGTCAACTTGTCTCTACGCACCGATTCTTCAGTTTTTCGGGCGACGCCAACATTGAAACACGTGTTTTAAATTGTCGGATCGTCTTCAAGTTAATATTACTGTTAGTAATAGAAAGTTTATTACTTACAAAAGAAATACTAGAAAGAAATGATGGAGAAATAGAATTTCGCGTTATTAAAAGAGCTAAAGACAACTGAATTTTGTGATTATAGAAATTGTCTGCGTATGGACTGCTTTTTATTATCTATTGAATAAAATTCGCTCAAGGATTGAAAAAAAATACAGTTATGAGAGATGCAGTTAGTGCAGAAGAAACTATCTGCAACACTAAAGTTGTTAGCAACTGGAAAGAGTGACGAGAATTAATTTGTTAATTAATTGATGTCCGTTTAAACATCTCAAATCAAATGGGATTTTTTTCTTATAATGTCAAATCTGATCTTCCTGTTATATTATTCCACGAACACTCATGCAATTTATAAATATTTATAAACTCCTCCCAAAATTTTCATTCTGACTCCATTCTGTCTGAATTGTATGCTTGTTTTGGTTGAGTCTCGACTTATCAACTGAACCGTGACTCTAATTTTTGTATCGACATCATTTGAAGGCAAGACTTTCGCTATCCTTTCGCCATTAAAAAATTTGAAATAAAATTTTGTAATTTAGTTTTTATAATATCAATCATATAATATGTTATTTATTATTTTATATTATATAAATGTTATATAATAACATTTAATTCAATTATTTGAATTAATTTTATTCTAATTTTACATTTTACATTATTTCTAAATAAATTGTTATAATAAATCTTGTTATAATAAAAATTCTCTATTAAATAAAAAAATTTATTTAATTATATTATTAATAGATTCCATTCTACTTTAAGAATAAGACAACAAATAAAAAACATAAAAAATTAGATGTAGAATGTAGGCAATAATTTGCTCACAGTAATTCTTTTTAATAAAAAAACGTATATTCTATTGTTAAATTAGCTCAGACATGCGATCGCGGCGACGGAATGCTGTCTGGCTTCGTGCTCTAGTTAGAATATCCTCCTCGTTTGGGTACCCTAGCTCTGTTTATTTGCATTGGTTATAAACAACCGGACATCGGAATCGGCCCATGGTCCTTAACCTCGAGTGGTCTCTTCCACGAAATAGGCGAGGAAGTCTTCCCACGTTTAGCAACGGGCGGCCTGATTAACGTTCGCTCACAAGAAGGAGTTTATATTTATGTACATAAAAGAAGAAGAATAATTATAAAACGTAAGTTTTAACACTTTATTCTCTTTGTTCAACTAATGCTAGGAGTCTCTTCCTGCATCAATGATTCTGTCACGGTGGAAGCCCGGTTGAATTCCCCCCAAAAAACAGATGCTCGACAAGCTTGGACAGAAAGACGCAAATTTTAGATTTTACAGACTGACTGTCTTCTTTATTTTTTGGGCTGTATTTATACGGACTATTATCATAATTTTAAAAATAGTGGGGTGGTCTCTGGTTATAGAGCATATGACACATAGGCCGTATGACATATAGAACGTATTGACAATTCTTTACTTTTGATGTCGATTCACTGGTACCGAGCTGCATATATTACCACTTGCATCATGAAACCTGGAAGTCGATGCATTCAACGCAGCATGTTTCAACGTGTGTGGGAGCCGTTAAGGCTTCCTAAGAAAGTGTTCATAACAGAACTAAACTTAATTTTTTAAAATTAGAACTACATAAAAATAATAATTATTTCTTTTTAATAGTTTAGCGACTTGAACGCCAAACACACCTTATGAAGCAATCCAATAGATAACAAAAAAAAGTTAGCTTAAAATGAATTAAATAATTTATAAACTTTCCTTACTTCACATCATCTAGTATTCCAAAAGCAAGGCGTTCATCAACTTCAGTTTCATAATCAAATAAACGAACTTTTTGAATATAACTGTACCTTTTGGATATAACCACAGAGTAGTATCGATGATAATCTCATTACAGACACACAGAGCAGATTAAACCAAAGTTAGACTACATTTAAGAGACAACAACAATATAGACATATCAAGCGACAGACGAAACTATCAAATACACAGATCAACTCAATACCAATATTACAAACTCAACAGACTGTGCAGCAAAAGGTATATAAATATTATTATAACCACAACTCAATAGACAGATATATTGGGCAAATATATCTAATATCTCCTTAATCCATCCTAATCCACAATATCATGAAAGAACAAGATACACAAAATACATGTTCCTAAAATCATTCATATAACTAAATAGTATATCATTCGTTTAGAACAATAACAACCAATCTCATTGATCATTACAATAAGAATTGTGACAGAAACATGATATGCAACAATAATTTACTTCTGAATGACTTTGAAATCAGTTTCAATTTCAAACAAGCCATGATACGAGAGATAAATATAAATAAATCAAATATTAATTCAAATTTAAATTAAAAAACTGAGACTGACTAAGTAGTCACTAAATAAATAAGAGACAAGTACCATCAAGTCCTCGATAGTATAGTGGTTAGTATCCCCGCCTGTCACGCGGGAGACCGGGGTTCGATTCCCCGTCGGGGAGATATATTTTTACATCGTTTTATCTTATTTTTACATTTATATTTTATTAATATTATTATTGTTATGTTATATTTTTTCTTTTTTCGCTGTTTTAATTGTTTTTCAAATATTTGTCATCTATATTTGTACAAATTAGACTAGATACTATAAATTGTTATAAAATTGAATATAGTTTATAGATAAAAATTATTAACAAATCGTTATCTATTTATATTTTATATATATCTAGACTTCCTTTAGTTTCATATAAACACATAGATGTATATATATATGCATATTTTGGAAATAAGCAATACATACATTAAAATTGCCAATGCTAAAAATTCTTTTCATACAAACTAAATTTTATTCAATTATGTAAACATGTCCAATAAACTTTTATCTTACTATCCTCAAATCAAAAACTAATTATACAACTACGGTGACATACTGTATATAATAAAGGTCTCGTAGCTTAAGTAAAAAAATATTTCTAGAATATAATATTAGCCTAGCAATAAATGCAATTTAAAATTACGTGCTCCACGTGCTTCAATGCTGGAGTTTTTAGTCTACTATTTAAATTTATTTCTTTGTTATTTTTTATTCGTTATGTTTATTGTACACCTATATACATTATTGTAAGCTATAATATTGTTGTTTTGGTACAATTTCTTAGTTCTGTTTAAAAAAAAAGAAGATGATTAGAAGGGTTTTCAATTTTGTAATTTTTGATGTTACAGGTCACATGAGACCATTTTTGTAACATCCCGTTTACATACTCTAGAACAGTGTTTTCCAATTACTGGTTCGCGGACCGGTACCGGTCCGCGGGACTTTGCTGCCGGTCTGCGAAAAATTTAAAAATTTTAATGTCCTTTCTAAGATTATTTAAATCTCTCAATTACTTTCCACAGACATAAACCTAAGTACATAAACAACGTGTATACATCAAAAGAGAACATATTAAATATAAATCCCAATTTGAAGTAATTAAATATTTTACATGTTCTCGATTCAATAATTCCTTCAATGAATCACACCGCTGCAATCATTGTCTCAATTCTGGATATCTTTCGATAAAGAAAATCTATCTCTCTGTTATAAAGCTATCAAATTGTTGATCGTTTTTTCAACTTCCTATTTATGTGAAAAAACTTTTTCAACTATGTCAGTAATAAAAACCAAAGAAATCGATTGAATGTTAATGCAGCGCTTCGTCTCACAGAAACAAACCTGCAGCCACGTATATTAAATTTATTAAAAAATAAGCAGCAGCAAATGTCGCACTAACTAAAAATTATATTTGTATAACATTAGATTTAATAAATGAAATACCTATTTATATATTATTTTTTTATTTTTAGCTGGTACGCGAAATATTTTTCCTATTTTCGCTAGTCCGCGGGTGTAAAAGGGAAACACTGTTCTAGAACATAGAATTTTCTTCTATCTTGTTTATTTTTTCTTTTTTCCTTGTTTTCCTTTTCTTTCATCTTTCCCTTTCGTTCTTCTCGATTCTTCGTAAAAATGAAAATTGATTACTTATTGGTATTCAGGCCTTTCCTAAAATTGAAATAGCGTTCTAAAAATCTAAATTATTCTATAGTAACAATAAGCCATGGAACATCGCAGTTTTCTCCTTTAATGCCTTTCTCTTTTAATGACTTTTTTGTAATCGTTAAAGCATGCCTTAATTCTTATTCCAAACATCTAATTAGCGTGTCTTAATTCATGTGCGGAATTTTTGAAATGCTCTTCAGGGTCGAATTACAATTAAAAATTCATTATTCTCTCGTTAGTTTTGTATAGTTTTTCCGAATCTTCAGAGTTGTTCTTCGTAATTGATAGTTAAAACTTAATTAACAGATTATATGCATTATTACGAGGCTTCAGTTTCGAGAAAATCAAGTATGAAAATCGATGAGATGCGTATACGACTGAGTGCATACTTAGCTATCGTTTCATTCTGTTACTTACTGATAGTTTTTATGCGCATTTATAATCATTGATAATGTTGTGATCAAAATAAGACGAGATGTTTTTGTAAAATATTTTTTGTTGCATTACAAAAATTATTGAAAATTTTGATCCCGTTGCTAAAAATATAATTAGCCAAATTAAACGATAAATTGAGTGTTTCTTTAATACTTATATAAATTTTTTCTTGTAACTGTGTAACGTTTTACATATAGTGCTTTTATTGCCAAACTCAGTCATACAAAAAGACGACTACTCATATCGAGTTTTTAAGTACATCCATTACACACGTCCATTGCCGGCCACCTCGATGTATTTATGAAAACCATAAACAATCGGCGACTCAACGCTTACATTGACGCTGCCACAGACACGTAGCTATAGACAATATTCATTGTAGTAGTGGTAACAATTTTTCACAAATATCTCGGAAACTAAAGCCGAGCGGCGATTGTATGTATAGGAAAAAGTTACTCAAAATGTTGAGTTTTACAACATATTTAAATTTCATTGATGTTAATATGTGATATTTAATTGCAATATTTTCTACGAGCACGAACTTTTCCTCGAAGACATTTTGAGACATATTGAGAAGAATGGCTCGCTGTAGCATTTCGCTCCTCGCTTTTCTTCACATCACTATAAACGTGCATCGCTCTGCTAGCCTCACAGCTCTCTCTACTTACCTTTCTTCTCGCCGCTCCAGTATAATCGTACTCTAACGCATATCCTCTGATACTACTTGAGCCAAATAATTCATATAATGTAGAAAAACGTAAATTCCTTCCAGTATTATAGATTCTGCTTTTGCGGAAATGATTAAATTGATATTTCATTCCGAATCAATATGTCTCATAATGAAAACTGAATTAAGGACATTTTCAAAGGACTTAAGGGGTTATTCTAATGTGAACTTTTGAAAAAATCAATTTTTTTCATATTCTTAAAGGACATAGTTTCAAAAATAAATCTCCGTAACCTTACATGCGAACTCCTAAAATTAACGAAGTTATGGTTGTTTGAAGGACGCGACGACCAGCGTCATTGTTACCGCAATACTAAACTTTAAAGGCATTTTTCTGGAAACTAGGTTTTTCAGAACGGTGTCCATGATATCTCAAAATTTACTTGACCAATTGACTCAAAATTTTAAGTACGCATTTAGTACATGTGTGACTGCAGCTCCTACCAGAATCAACCAAATATTTTTATTTTTTATATTTTGTAGGCCTCTGAAGTTTTAACAAAAACATGCAAAAATCGATAATCGAATTTCAAAGTATCGCCACTTTTTTAAGTACCGATAATTTTTCTTTTGTTCTAGTACTTGTTGTAGCCAAATTCATACTAATTAAGGAACTTTCACGTTTTTTTATTTCAGACAAGTAGAATGACCGGAATCATGGACACCGTGAGACCACCTTTTTTAAGAGCGACTATGTTTGTGATTATGCAGTACCACTAATTTTAACTTCTTTTGTTCCAAAAAATTTTAAAATGTCTTTAAAATACATACAAATAAACCTTGTCAATTTTACTGCAAAATGTATAATAGTTTTTTTGCAAAAAATTCCCTAACAAAGTTAAAAAATACGCATTTCACATTAGAATATCCTCTTAAGATACAAAAAGTCTCGTTTGCGCACGTACAGAAGTTGTTCATGGTTCACGGATTGATTAGTTTCGTTCGTAGTGGAAATATTTATTTATTACTGAAACAACTTGGGCAAATATTTCTTTAAGCCATTAGTTCTTCTAATAAAAAGTTAAAATTGTATAATGGTTCTTTACCGATGAAAAAAATTAGATTGTGAGAGGAAGAAGGTAAATCCAATTCTACTAGGTGTGATGCGGAAATTTTTTTCAATCAATCGTATTTTCTTATCGTCAAAAATCTTTTTCATTCGAGTTAAAACATTCATGTCTGTTACAGTTGAATGTCATATTCAGTAAAATTTATTTTATAATATTTAAAAATTCAAAGATTTGATTGATGTTCTTTTAAAGATAATCATTAAGATTTATTTTACTAATCAATGTTGGAGTGATTTGATTTTCGTTCTTCTAAATGATTCGTCATTAATGATAAAATGAAAAATAAAACGAATGATTTTAGTGGATATAAATTTTTGCTTTTTACTTGCATTTCTGAAAGAATGAACGATTCTGATGAAAGAATGCACTATTTTTTTTGCGTTTTACTTTGCTCAAAATCATGTTTTACTTATTTCAAAATTGTATTCTTCACCAATGTGACCGATTTTGCGCTCCGATTAAGCCACTTGTAAGCTTTGATCAAAACAATCTTTTTGAGTTCTAAGTGATTTTTTCTTGTCGAATTTATATGTCTACTGCACTGAATGTCTAATAGAAAAGATATATTGCCTGGCTATAAAATTATTAATTTGTAAGTACTTAAATATAGTGTGTTTAAAAAAATAGAAAAAGAGAAAATTAGTTACAAAATACATATGTGTATAAATCTCGGCTGAGTCATCAATTTTAGGTATCCCGGACGAGATCCCAATTTATAGGAATTTTATTAAATGATGGTTGTTTAGAATTGAATAATGAATGAGATTGGTTTATTAATATTAAATAATGAATAACGACATACACTGAGTTCTTAATTTTCACAACTCTTGATACACTCTGTTCTCTTTTTCGCAACTCTCACTCTGTTCTCTTATACATCTCGACTTCTCGACACTCGCTCTCTGACTTCTTAATACGCACTCTCTGACTTCTCTACACGCACTCCCCTTTCTTCTGCACAAAATTCATTACTCGTACACACATACACACATACGTATCTATACTCTTAGTCTTAGACGTTAGGCCTGAAGAGCTGGCCATAAACAGTCTCGAGGCCCAGACCTAACTTCCTTTATTGTTTATGTAATTGGGACACCTGCAGTCGAGCACCAGGGAGAGTCTTGGACCCTTTTCCCAGAACTGCCTATCCCACATGTGTATGTATATAAAACATATGTGTAGACATAATATCGGTTACGTACAACATTACAGATTAGATTTTTCCGAAATTTAATTTCGCGGCTGATTAGAGAAAAACAAATAAAAGGCGTTTAGCGCCCATACAAAAAATAATTTTGGAATTATTTTATTTAATGCTTAAACATTCTAAGCGAATATTTTTATTGTTTTGTTGAGGACGAAGTAAAATAATTAAAATTTATAAATCTTTCAATTTATTAGGATGAATGTACTGTTGAAGCTGAGATAGTTTCAGGAATCGAGAAAATTGTGGTCGAAACATTCTCCATCAAATCGCGAGGCGATTGTAACAATTGTGATCAAAACACACAAAAACCCATCTTTTAAAAATTAAAATGTTAGACTTATTATTCTTATTAATATGAAGAAATTGTTTAGGTATCAAAAATGTTATGACTAAAGGTTCACCCACTTTTTCATGCTGGTAAGAATTCTTAACGGTCGACGACCGCATGTCTGTTTTGTTTAGCGTCTCCAAAGGCAGTTGACCTCGGGTTATCACGCAATATGAATATTTGAAAATTAACGCTATCTATATCCGAGCATTCGAACAATCAATTTGATTGGTAGTAATTTGCCAGTAAAAATCTATAAAACGGATCTGCCCTTAACCAAGAGGCAGATATACGTTACAAACGCAGAGATATACGTAACACACACGAGATAGGAGATATACGTCAAAACTACGAAGATGTACGTCAAACAAGACAGAAAATAGTTGTGAGATATTCATTAGTCATGAGCACAGTTCTTTAAAATCAAACATTAAATACGGGAAACGTCTCATTTAACATGTTCACAAAATTCAATTCGAGTGCAGATAACCCGTTTAAGTCAGTATATCAATCATGAGCGGACGCGATTCAACATTATTTGGTCCTTCGAGCCGCATCAAGAGCCATTCCAGCCTTGATCCCATCGTAAGAAGATACAGTTGCTTCAAATGGCCACATCTTCGTTATTGAAACTACGGCAGATTTGGTATCGCAAGGAGCGTTACATCTGCCACAACGACTGGGAAGGAATCAGCAGCGGTCATCAACGCTTATTCCTCGGATCTCATCGTACGACAGATTCGGACGTGTCAGGAGCACGTCGTCTGTCAGATCATCAAACGGAAGGAGCTATACGAGTTTGGCATTTCCATCATCAGAAGAGGATCCGATGGCATTCAACCTCATCTGAGACCAAACGGATTCGATCGAACGAGCAACACCAGAGCACGATGTATATCACCGAGGGTAAGTCACAATACTCATAGTAGTTCGTCATCCCATTAGTTCTATTAGTACATATCCTCGCAATCATGCCTCACGACTATCATGCCGCGCATGAACGCGATCTCATTCGAGCGACAATCATAGAGAAATTCACCGTGTTTGGAAAAATATGTGGATTCGTGTAAAGAAACAGACAAGAAGAGCTTAAGACTCTTAAAGATAAAGTTCACTACGATGGAAAAAGAGGTATTCGAGTTTATATAGAACGTACTGGAAATGACAGAGACGGATGCACATTTCAAAATGCGCCTCGCGGAAAGACACGAATTTGAAGAAGCATACCTACAATTAATCATACGCACACGGGATTTTTAAAATTAGCGTTATCTCTAGGTCGACAATCTCAATTGACGTATACCCCACTTAGTCATCACTTATCATAATCGTGGATATGTCAATGAAGCTACCTAGCTTATACTTACCGAAATTCAGCGGCTCTCGCGAAGCGTGTTTCGGATTCTGTGACACGTTTAGATCTACAGTGCATGAAAATCCGAACGTTAAAGACGCGAAAAAATTGATTCATGTACGGTCGTGTCTTGTGCGTAAAGTTACCGAGAAAATCGAGTTATTGAAGACAACCACCGCTAATTATTCTGTCGCGTGGAACATTTTAGAGAAACGGTATGACGATCTGACTCAAGAATCAAAGGCTCTTTCCAACGCGTATAAAATTCAGCGTTATCTCCTATGCAATCATGTATAAACATCAAAATTTGTTCGAATGACGCGACAGATATAGAAAAAAACATGATCGATTTCAGCGCGAACAATAACGACCTCTCATGATGCGGAATTTGCTTATCATAATAAACAGTAAACATGTGTCAATCGATGTTTTCGCTGTCGGTCAAAACAATATAAACAAGGCGACAACGATCGCTTCAGAGGTAGAAACGAATTCGAAAATTCTTTGGCGATTCAAAGCCCAACGTGGTTCACTGCGAACAGGCACGAGTTAATCTGAATGCAATAAAAGAGATAACGGTTCCACAACCGGAGAAAACGTTCGGGTTAGTAGAATTTAAATTAACGCAGAAAAAGTCTATCTCGAGTTACGAATCTTCAGAATTCAAAAATGACTTGCTAACGCGAAAGACGACGCAAGTCCAAGCGGAAACAGGAACGATTTCTTAGTAAACACATTCAAAACGAAACCGCAGTCTTCATTCGAAATAACATAAACTAACTACATCGGTTATTTCGAAGGTAGAAAATAACTACCTTTAGTAGATTTAGTAAATATTAAAATGTGGAAAACGATATCAATTACTAAGTCTCGCGGGAAGGTAACTACCATTACGTACATAGTAATTGTAAAAAGCTTATCATTGGAATGTTAAAAAATTAAATTAAATGATTATATAATATTTAGAAATGTGATATGATATATACCCATAAATTAATTGTTATAAATAAGCTATTATGTTTAAACGTTGAATTATTGAACGCATTATCAAAGAAAATCGTGCGACTCATTGATCCTTGAATTCAGCATTGCAGAATATGATTTGAATGAATAATGTTTTGATTTTGACTTACAGAAGTTCGGTATTATTTAAATTCCAGAAATTTAATTTTAATTTGAATAGTTAGGTGCCAACCAGTAGGTATCATTCTGAAACAAAAAAATTATAATATATCGATATATTAAAGAATTTAATAATCTAAAAATTCATTGCAAACGAATCGTTAAAATTAATAAATAATATTAAGAAATACCAAAGAACCGAATTAATGATTCAATTATTATAAATAAATTGATAATATCGTTAAATATCGTTTAAGAATGTATTAGGAAACTTTAGTATTAATGATTTAACTGTTATACATAATATATTAAAATATTTAAATAGTATTTAGAAACGTTGTAGAAGTGAATTAGTATTTTACTTGTTGTAAATAAATTGTTAAATGATGTTTAGAAACAATTACAAGCAAGTAAAAACTCTTAACGGCCGCCACGCTCGATCATGGTTAAAACCTCATGTTGTCATCTCTGGTCGACGACAACGGGCTTGTTCTGTTTAGTCTCGGATCACCATACAGTGTGAAAATTAAGTGTGAAATTTGAAAATTAACGATATCTATACCGGAACAATCGAACAATCAATTTGATTGATGGTAAATTTCGAATCAAAGTCTATAAAACAGGTCCGCCAGAAGGCAGATATACGCGAGATAGGAGACATACGTCAAACGCAGTCAAGATACAAGGTAGTCATGAGATATTCATCAATCCGCGCAGGAACACAGTTCTATTTTAAAATCAAACATTAATTTCGGGAACCTGTTTCAGTCAGTACCAATCATAAACGGACACGATACAAGTACATTTGGAAAAAAATTAAAAAGTTTAATGACACATATTTCCAAAAATAATAAATAAAGTGTGAATAGAGAAACTTTAAAAATATATAGAAGTATACAGTGATTGTCTATTAAAAATAAGGATTGACTTGAATACAAATTTAATGTAATAACTTGTATGAAATTATTAAATTAGTACAACTTACCTGGCATCTTTGTACTTGATCGGTTGAATTGCCAAAAAAGAATGAAACTTATCTTCTGACTGCACCTGATTAAAAGCAGTTGTAATCTTATCATATATTCTACTCTTTCTATTCTTTAATACTACGATCCGCTGTCTACGCTGAGATGTTATGCTTATTTGTTTCGACTTGGCTACTCGCTATTTTGCTGATAATATAAAACTAATATTTAAGAATATATGTTAAGCTTACAGTACTGAACATTTTTGAGTAATATAATTTTGAATATGTGCCTTACTGTCAGATGAGGCAGTTCTTACCAGAATATACTTCCTGGAATATGACCGGAAATAATTAATGACTTGGAATATTTCCTTATAAGGAGTGTTTGCTTATGCTAAATGATCTTTCATGAAAGTTAAAAATCTAATTATGAATTAAAAAATTTAATGCTATATATTTCTAAAGATAATTCTAAAATAATTCTTAATTAACTAATGAAAGGTATTAAAAAACATAGATCTAAGTAATTTATTACAAATTTAAATTTATTATTCCTTCTGTAAATTTACAAAAAATTTATGTAAGTGGATGGAAAATTTACACAAAACACAATTTATACAAAACTAATTCTTATAAAAATTTATGAAACATTCTTTCGTTAACACTAGGTTACGACTTTCGTCCATTTGCTCTATGAGGAAAATTAAAAAAATTTTTACGATCTCTTCTTAACAATTTTTGCTGACTTTTATTAATAAAATAATACAAATTATTTTTTGAAATTTCCAATTTTGAAGTCCTATATCTACCTCTGCAAACGTTAGTTTAACATTGAATAAGTAAAAAATGGCCGTAAATCTACAGATAAGTTTCTACAGATAAATTTTACTGTGTACAGGTAAATTTATTATTATATACAAGAAATAACCGTAAATTTAATATATTATATGTACAGACAAATTTTACTATGTTATATTATTTATATTAAGAATTTGTGTTTAGTCAAACTATTTTATAAAGTAGTCAAATTATCAAATATTTATCAAGTCAAATAAAAGTAGAAATTCTTAATATAAATACTATAATACGTGGATCTCTACTTCTGATCAAGTGTTAAACCACTTGTGCTGAAAGAGAAAAGTGAACATTAATTTCAGAAAAGATACTAATTGTACAAAATTTCATTATATACAGAGGATACAAACTTACCAAATATAGAGCATAAAATTTCTTGCAGTACGTATGACAGGGTGATTTTGGTATTTGATATGTATTCGTGAGAAAAATATAGTGATATATACAACATTCTTCCACAGCAAATCTTTTATCCAAACTTCTTTTCCATGATACAAATGCACCATATATTGATTTGTTCTATAAAAAGGGGATAAAATATTTCCTTAATTATTTAATCCAAACATAAATATAATTTAATTGATAAATTATGGTTTAAATTGATAAATTATTACTTGGAGTGCCGGAAATACAAACAATCGGATGTGACAATTCCTCAAATTTACTCCATTTGCGTATTGTTCACACTCAACAGTAGCTGGCTCTAATAGATGATTAGGTGACAATATAATATTAAGTTCCAATTTTGTATCATCTATTTAATACAAGGCTGTCACTTCATGGAATGCTAGATGTACTTTCACTTGTATATTTTCAATGTCGTGTAATTTATTCTTAAGAAGTTCCTCTCGACGAAGCATACGGCTGACGTAATGAGTTGTGATCTTATCTATGGCAACACTGACTTTACTGCCAGCAGTGCTTCACCATTGTTTTACCAACATTGGTAAATACCTCAAACTGTTTGTGTATATTCAACATACAATATGGTCTAACCTCCATTCGGGCCAACATTCTGTAAAATATCATAAAAACAAAGTTGTATGTAACAGAAAAGAGAGCAATTTAATTATTCATACCGCCAAAGTTTAGAGATGGTTCAGTAGAAAATAATTCTATTAATTTAACATCCTTGTTTATATTATCTTGAATTCCATTGGCATAAGTCGGAATATGTTATTAAATAAATTAGTAAAGACATTGTCTGAAAGAAGAATATAAGTTTCAAGTATTGAAATTTTAATACTGACTAAAAGAAATCTCAGTTTATTTTCAGTTAAAGTTTCGCTTCAATTGGAAAGAAGTAGAAAAGTATTTAGAAAAACTATTTACTTGAGTATTTTAGCATATATATGTAGCAAGTCTTCATGAACATTGGCACACATGTCTAAGATGATAGCCCATGACAATAAATATCCAATGGTGTAAATATAAGCATCAGAATGTGGTAGAAAAGTCATAGTATTGTATAATCTGCAAACATATAAAAAAGAAACAGAAGATTAGCAAAAATTAATAGTGGTGTATAAAAGTAGTACAATAAGTAGTATAATAACAGTATATAAAAGTAGTACTTATGATAAGAAAGTAGCTGTAAACTTATTTAAACTCCATTAGAATGGCATTCATGATATTTTGGGTACTCTGAAGTACTTCCTCCAGTTTTTTAATGTTCAAAGTATTCACATCAAAATTCTTCAATTTGATTGTATTTTGGTCTTGTTCCACAAGCTTTGGTACTGCATATTTTAATATATGATACGTGCCTAATTGCATAGTAGATTGGAAGAATTTCAATGCTAATCCAACAGTCCTTGTAAGAAATGTATGATTTTTGAAAATTATGTTTCCATCAACCATTTTCATAGTCTTTCCCAAATGATCCAATAATATAACAACTTCCATATCCGTTGTTTTTTCACTGTACACATCTGTGATATAACACATTTGGTTAAAAATTGAGGATAAAAAAATCAATGATTTAAATTGTATGTCTAGAGCATAAATTGTAAGTCTAGAGCATAATTGTACCTGCACAAAGCATCCAAAATTCAGTAATTCCACTTTTAATATCACAAAAATATTTTTCCATTCATTTAATATTTTTAGTAATATTATTGTTACATTTTCCTGGTTATGTTTGTCAATTAAGTCTTGGACTCCACGATATAGTTCACACATGGCTACCATCAGTATAAATGCCTATGAAAATAGAACAAATTTATAATAAATTAGCAAACTTAAATTAACAAATTAACAAAAGTTAACAAATTTTTTCAAATAATGTAAATAATTAATTGCATATCATAAAATCAGTAACATTTTGTCTGTTCATTGGCTTCCTAATAGAATTCGGCCTGAGGAATAGAACTAAAGAAGTCAGAATAAAATTCCAGTTTTCATATGTCAACTTACATAGAATTTTCTTGACGATTTTTGTTGTTAATCTTATACGTTCCAAAGATAAATTTGACATATCCCAAGAAATCTGAGAAATATCACTATAAGGAAGAACACATAAATGAACGTTGCAGTTTTAATATATATAATTTAGTATGTCATTACATTATATTTTATTTATACAAGAAATAAAATATTACCAATCTAATAATGAAAGATGTTTCTCCAAAAATCGGAATACTTTGAAATATTTTCTTCTTCGATCAGCATATTTCTTACTATCATCAATTCAGGAACATTATTGTTGGATATCCATTTATTCAAAACGTTATCCCAATCTTGAAATTTGCGTAGAATCTAAAATAAAATTTTTTGTTACACCGAATACAGAACATACTATATATTGATTTTAAAATTGATTTTAAAGTTATTATAGTACTTGTAAATTTTGAAGTCTCATTTCTTCATTTACAGTAAATATGTTATTATTTTCATGATTTTTAAATAATTCCTTAGGTTTTTTTGACAAGACACAACTTTGTACAGCAAAAGTGTATTATATACGGTAGTATACTTCCATATTTCGAATAATTTCTGGAAATACAACTGAAATAAATATTAGAGCAATTATACAATCAACATTTTATAAAATTATTAAACTTAATTAAACTTATTTAAAATACGTACAATGTCAAATAATCACGAACTTCGCGAAATGTATCTTCGTTAACACGTAACTGGATAAAACTTTTTTGTAGAATCGCCAAAGTTTCATTCATATCGTCATAATACTTGGTCTGAAAATAATTGTTCAATGAAGTATGTATTAGTTCTTTTTGTTATTGAAAGCGTTTTCATACATATTATTTATCATTATACTTATAATTTATAATATTTGGTGTAAATTTCACCCAAGATAATTGAATATATAATATTAATTACTAGATTTGTAACTCCTGGTAAATCTACATTATGTGCCAATGATCTTTCAACTGATCTCAAGATTATTTAATATATCTATATTCATCGATGCCCATTTCAAACAATTTTTAACATCTATTAATGTCTCGCTAGTTAAATCAGTGGACATATATTTTTGATGAATTTCTCTGTTTCGTTCAAAAGATGATTTATGTAGTTCGCCAGTTATTACTTCTCCGTGTATGATAATACGAGCAGCAGTCTTAGATATTCATGTTGTTATATCAGAATTCTTTAAAAATGTTGAAATAATTTCCTCTGCATTGGAAACATTATCATTAAGCATAGTTTCGACAAAATCAATTGCTGTGTTAACGAATATTTCTCTCTTACATAAATTTTCTTGATTTCTGCAACATAATAAATGAATATATTCTAAGAAATAGATTTTGTAAATAATAATTTTGTAAATTAGAATAAATAATTAGATTATATTTTGTAAATAATGTAATATAATTTTCTTACAGATCATAATTATTCCACATAAATGTTGCACACATTTTAGTCACGTTAATAAATTCGGATTGTAATAATTTTCGGATTGCTTCCAAAAGACTTTTTCCATACAATGACTATGTCCAAAAAGACTATGTCCATACATTTCATATTGCATTGATAAAAACATGATTGCAACCAAAATAATTTCTCAAACGTTACTCGAAAAGGATTCCTAATATTCGCACTGCCTCAGCTATTGTTTTCTTGTAAGACCATGCTATTGGTACTAGATAATGGATTAAGTTCATGAAGTCGAAAAAATATCTTTCATCGATTTTATAAAATAAATTGCAAAATATAGATATGATTTCATTAACTGTAAATAAAGTAACTTCGTTTGTTGACAGATCTAGAAAAAAGATAAGGTATAAATTATTTATATATACTATATTAATAAAACGTAATTAAAAATAATTAAAAATATCATGAATTTATCGCCTTCTTTTAGAACTTTAAAAAATAATAACATGAGATTCTGACTTTTTCTTGGATCAAAATAAATATTGCTAGCTAATGTTTTTGAGTAATATAAAGTAATGCTTTCTGCTGTAGCTGTCAATGTAGTGATAATTTTAGATTGTGAACACCATTTCTTTATCACATCATCATTCCTATGTTCCTCAGATAAAGCGTATTGTAGAACATGTTTTACTATTATAATATCAAACTGAAAACAAACAAAAATATATAGCCAAACCAAACAGAAAAATATACATATCTTTCTAAAAATACGTAAAATAATTTATTCTTACATCTGCCAATGACTCCCAGATTTTATTTCTTTCAGACTGATTCGTGTATTCCATTAGATTAAATATCAGTTTCACTATATTTTCAATGTCCTCTCGTTGCTCCAGCAACCAACTTCGCAAAATTTCATTATAAAAATTAAAGAAATTAATTTGCGTGTTAAGATGTTCAAACAAATTTTCAAGCGCGTCATCGCCTTCGAAATGTGCTATGTTTCTTTAGGTATGTGATATATCCTTTTTCAGTGATTTGGTTCGCAATTTCACGCAAATGGAGTTGACGAAATACTTAAGCTCGGCAAGAAATTTAACATCAGTATAGTTCTCTACACTTTGTGTTTGAGATTGATTCATTACATTCTTTTCTGAGTTATAGAATTTCAGCTCTAAACTTTTACGACCGTATTCAGAGGTCATTCTCAATGTGATCAGAAATGCAGTTTGAGAGCTGGTATTTACAGGAAAACTGAATGGCATATCAAGATTTCGTCAAAATTCTTCCATCAAACAAATATAAAATTTATAATCTTTATTGTATCGATTTTTACTCCAGTATTGTATTAAATAAGTAATTTCGGTAAAAAATATTTGTGCCAACGGGCCATCTTCTTTTAAACATATTTCTAATAATGGCATAAGGTGAAATAATTAATTCATGAATTTTAAACATTTTCCCTACAGAAATCATGATAATATACACAGAAGAGCATAACTGTATTCAATGGCGAATGTTCAATTATATCTCAATCTTGTATTGAATATTAAAAATACAAAAATTCAAGAAAACTTAACACTTTGTCGTCCAACTCCAACGTTCAAAGTAATAAAATAGTGAAAAAAATCGTGCATCGAGTTTCAAGGAGTCGTAAAAAAAATTTCAATCTTTCAGCCATAGAGAATTTAGTCATCAAGAAAATTTTTTAATATTTTATCATAACAAATTTAAATTTTTACAATTTTCGAGAGAAAAATATCTTTACATTCTTACTTGATATAATATATGCTATATGGTATAAAATCGTCTCAAAATAAAAAAAAAAGAAAAAGAAACGATTTGACTACTTTAAAGTAAAGGCTCCATTGGTACAGTTATACTTTTTACTATAAATGGATAAGATAAGAACCTGTTCTCTGAGTAGAGCATTAATTAAATCTTGATTATTGACATTTAAAAGAATATAATAGCCGAAATATTCAACAAATGACGTTGTTACCGCAAGCGCTTCATAATGATTTGTTTGTACACTTTGTTCAGAAAATCTGAAAAAGGATAAATATGTATATACTCTAATGTACTCTAATATATTTAAAACATCTAATTTAATTAATTGAATAAATACCCTTACGTTAGTAAAAAAATTTGTATATAAGTGATGAGGATCAACACTTACAATTAGCTTCAGAAATTGACTAATAAAGGGTAATAGATACAGGTAAATATTACCAGTGCAGTATTGCTCTCCGTTGTGTAAAACAGTATAATTTTGGTAATTTCTCAATATTTATTACACTATAACAGTCCTGAAAAGAAAGCATATTATTTACCTTTATTTTATTTATAATAGTATGCATAGACTTCCATACGGTTGAGGACAACGCAGGATTCATTTCGTCAAGACTATTTACGATACTTGTTACAGTTCTTTTCTTTTCATTTTCTAATATTATATTAGCATCAATTATTGACGTTAATAGAGTGAAAAATGCTGTTTTGATTGGAATTACATCAGTTTTAACCAAGTTCCAACATTTATTGCTACTTATAATTTTATTATGTATTTCAATCATTTTTTCAACCTCTTGGATAGGAACTTTATTTAAAGAAACACTGTATCCATATAAACTGGATATTAGTACGCTCTGATGTTTTGCTTCCACATCCTTTGCAGTGAGAGAATATGGAAGCAAACTATTATCCCAACAGATTTTATTAATGTGACAACTGTCATAATGTACTTTTTTTTGTCTTCTTTCGCAAAAATGTATTGTATTTCTGTGACAAAGTAAGAGCGTTATGAACAATTAGATTATCACAGATATAACTCAGGATTTCATGCTGACAATATACTGTAGCAGCCTATAGCGCCTTGAGTACGAGTCTCGAACACCGACTCGTATAAGCCGCAAGTGGCTGTGCGCCTAGCGTCGAAGTCTAGCGATATTCGACGTTAAGCAAGCAGAGTGCGGAACACTGCTAGGATGGGGTGACCACCCAGCCTAGCGAGTAGTTATGAAAACAAGCGTCTGAGGTAAGGGGTCGCTGCAATCAGCCCCACTGGATGAGTCTAGGCAGCGACTCAGACGAAACGCATAACCTTTCATCACCTTACCTAAATCCTATATCCTTCCAGCATCCTCGCCATAATAACAAAATAAATAAAAATGTCTAGATACAATATATAGTTATACTCCAAAAAATCCCTTCAATACAATAGCATTAATTCTTTTTTGTAGAAACGTATTCCATATGTAAAAAATATTCATATTAAAATAGATTGTTAATAAATCAATAAATTATAGTTATTAATAAGTTATAGATATTTATATTGAATGAATTAGTGGCAATTAATGCAGCAGGAGGATGTACATCATATTGTGAAATGAACCAAGCTTCGACTAATTGTTACAAATACTTTACTACACTTTTGTCTATATGGTTCACAAAAGCGGCATGTGCTAACTGTACAGTTTCTCTTACTGTATGTTTTATATCTATTGCTAAGGCAGAATATAACCGTCGCTAGAATGGTAACATACCTTCCACAATTAATATTTCTGAATCTCTACATAGAATAGCAAATTCATGTAAGGCCTACAAAATATTAAGAAAGAAACTTTAGTTTGGTTTAGTCTCTATCATTTTTATAAATGAACAGAAGAGATAATTATTTGTTACCTTATATTTGGTTATTGGATTCTTTTTACTCATCTTTTTTAATATTATTCGAACATTACTATCAATCTTGTTCATTTCAACTTCGTTTACTTCGTTATCACAAAGTAGTAATGCAACTATATATCTCTCACTTCTCACAGTTGAAAAGTCGATCGAAGTATCCAGAAATTTTACCCTTCTATTTGATGGCTAGTATAAATAATAATGATATTTAGAAACTTATAATAACTTGTAATTAAAAAGTTTTCATTGACTGATCATGTGTCAAACAACGTAAACAAATTTTGATAAAAAATAATCATTTAAAAAATTATTTAAAAAAAAAAAACTTTATAAAATTGTTGTTACCATGCATTGTTTACAAAACTATCATGATTATATAATTTTAATCAAGAAACATTGTTATAACTAGACTGCAGATTTTTATGCGAATTCATAACTTTATAAATAAAATTATTCGCATGCGAACCGTCGAAGAGTGTAGACATGTATATATAGTGATCTTTGAGTGCAAATATACATAAGCGAACGGTTAAGAAAGTGAAAAATTGAAACCCAAAAAAGTGTGTATTCACTTTCTAGTTAACACTTTGCAATAATTCTGCTGTTAGTTGCAAAATGCAGCAAGGAAGTGGAGGGATTTATTTCTCACCGATATTGAACTTCCACGAGTAATACAGTGATCACAACTTCATCTTGTATTTCTTCATCTCCATATTATGAGCAATCTATATTTGGCAGAACATCTATTATGACTACAGAAATCACAACAAACCACGGTACACACATGCTCAGCTAACGCCGGCACTATAGAACAATACAAGACGCAGAAACGGCGACTAATATATGTAGATCCCCTACTAATACATCAGGAGGTAACTAGACAACACATTGATACGAATATGTCAGGTCAAGAATTCACGTAGAAACAAGTAAAACCTAGGAGAAATAAAAACAATAGAGATACAGTACGACCAGAGAACTACATAAGTAAGAAACAAGCCTTGCACGATATCGATACACAAAACTTAATCAAAACAATAGATTTTCTGAGTTGAATAACAATGAACCGCAGTCTCGGTTTACCGTCGTACCGTACGGACGTCCGATACAGTCTCGCTTACGAGTTCCAATCCACATTATTATAGTGTTAGTGTTAGTGAAAACAAACACTAATCTCGTACATCAACACAAAGAAATACTACACGAATGAATACACCGACTAACCAACACCAACCTGCGGGGACCTCTGAGTACAGGGGTTCCCAATTTTCCAACCAAACTGAAAGTAACAACTCCACCAAATCATACTCTCACGCTGCACAACTCGACTCATCACCTACAAAAGACCAAGCTATCATCATCCACGCAATAGACGACACAAGCCTCCAAGACTATGCCTTTGCAATAGGGAAACTAATCGGGCCCAAATCAATAAGGTACATCTCCAAAATCTCAAACAACCGAATTTGCGCTTATCTTGATAAAAAAGGAACAGTACTACACCTAACAAATCTGCATAAAACAATAACGGTCAACAACAATACGCTAAACTTAAGACCAATGTTAACTCCGGCTCAAAGAATAATTCTATCAAACATCTCCTTGGTTATACCCAACTCAGAATTTGAAAAAATCCTCGAAAGAAACAACGTCAAGCTATGCTCCAGAATATCAACTCTGAAAGCAGGAATGACCGACCCGGAATACGTCTACATCCTCAGTTTCAGAAGACAGGCATACATTGATCCCGATGACATTGGAAAAATCCCATCCACCTTCCTAATAACTTTTGAAGATACATCGTACCGTATTTTCACCTCCATCGATAGCCTTCTTTGCTTCCGATGTAAACAAGAAGGTCACTTAGCGAAAGATTGCCCGCTAACCCAAAATTCAAACACAACCGATACAACAATCCCAAATACAAACACAACGATCCCCACACCAACTCAATCCCCCAAATTGCCGGTTAAGAAGATTCCTATCACTACCGAGACGAACATCGACAATTCCAAACTAGCAACGAATAAATTACCTACAGAGCAACCACCAATCCCCTTCAGTTCCACACTCACAATCATCAACTGACGACAAATCAGACTATGCAAACTTAAACGACACGGACTCCATGCCCCCACCAATCAATCCACTTAAAAAAAAAATCGCAATAACCAAACTAAAAACACTTCCTCCACAATCTCCAGTTTTCGATTCCGCCAAACTAGAGGAAATGTTAGTCCCAGCAAGAGAAATAATAAATAAAAAAATCCTTCACACTTCCAGCTAAATTATTCCCAGATCAAGAGCCTCCTCCAAGACACCTTCGGATCAGCACACCCATTGCAAATCGCAAGAAACTACACCGATAACATCCCGACACTTGTTCAAACTCTTGAAGAAATCTACCCCCATCTAAACGAAAAAAGCATAAAAAACAGAATACATCGACTCTGCAAAAAGCTCTCCAAATCGACTGACACACCTGAATCGTCATTTAGCTATTCATCTGAATCGGACATAGAATTTTCATAAGAACCGAAATCGCAGCAAAATCCAAACTCATTGCCCCACCAAATACCTTATGAAAACAATAATACAGTGGAACATAAACGGTTATTATACCCATTATGAACAACTCCAAATACTCATAAACAATTTCAGTCCAGATATTATCTGTTTTCAAGAAACAAATTTCAAAAAAAACCACCAGCCTACACTTAAATACTTCAACACCTTTGTCAAAAACCGGGTAAACGAAAATCACGCCAACGGAGGAGTGGCCATTGCAATTTCGGACAAATATGATTCTACTGAAATCCAATTAAATTCAAACTTAGAAGCCGTTGCAACATTTATTTCATTTCCCAAAAAAATCCACATCTGCAATATCTACATTCCTAATAGTTTCCCCCTTCAATTACAAGACCTTGAAGATTTAATAGCTCAACTTCCAGCTCCACTGATCTGTCAGGAGACTTTAACAGCCATCACACTCTCTGGGGATCGACCAAAACTGACAGAAGAGGAAAGACTATCGAAAATCTGCTTAACAACCAGGATTTAATCTTACTGAACACAGGTTCTCCAACGCACTTCAGCACTAGAAACGGCAAAACAAGTGCAATAGACAGATAGCTCAACACCTAAAATGGGATACCTTAAAAGAACTATATGACAGCAACCACTTTCCCATAAAAATCACAAACGGAGACAATAGCACAACAACTCAAAACTACCTCCAACCAAAATGGCATATAAGAAAAAAAAACTGGCCAGTATAACGCTTCAACTCACTCAGAAAGAAACTGAACCTGAAGTCGATCCAGCCCGGATTAACGAAACAATAAACAATTTCCAACAAATCATAATCTCAGCCGCAGACAAATCCTTTGGAATTCCTAGACTACAAAAAATCAGGAAAAGACCGGTACCGTGGTGGAACGAAGAATGTAAAATCGCCATGCAAGAGAGTCATCACGCTTTCAATAGAGCAAAAAAACATCCCACAAATGAAAACCTAACCGAGTTCAAAAGGAAACGTGCTAACTTCCGTAGAATAATTAAAGAAAATAAAAAACGAACATGGAGAAACTACATAACATCAATAAATCCACAAACACCAACATCTGCAATATGGAAAAAATCAAAAGCATAAATAGACCCAAACCCTCCACGATTATCCAATTCTTGGAATCTGATGACGGTTAAACCATAACTCAAGCCTACGACATTGCTAACACACTAGCTAAACAATTCCAAGAAAATTCAAATAACATAAACTCACCACATCCTACAATAATCTACAATAATATACACCATGATTCGATCCACAACGATAACAACTCACCACTAAATTCACCTTTGACACTCAAAGAAATAAATTCCATTCTTACATCAACAAAAAACTCCGCCCCAGGATCAGATAATATCCCCAACTTACTACTAAAAATGCTCCCAAAAACAGGAATAAATTACCTATTCAAAATCTTCAACTGTATAAGGATCCATAAAGTTTTTCCCGGAAATTGGCAAAAAGCAATTGTAGTTCCAATTCCTAAACCAAACAAATGCAAACACTAACAGCTATCGCCCAATTGCATTAACAAATACCATGTGCAAACTACTAGAAAAAATCGTAAACCGTAGGCTTAGATGGTACCTCGAAGCAAAAAAATTTCTTAACCCAAATCAGTACGGTTTCCGACACTACCGTTCAACCATAGACGTCCTAACGAACTTGGAAACAAATATCTGCGACGCTTTCCTCAACGAAGAATACATAGCCGCCATATTCCTCGATATCGAAAAAAAGCCTTCGATACAATCTCGAGAACCAAAATTATTAACGTCCTCATCGATCTAAAAGTATATGGCAATATGCTATCCTTCATAACCAACTTCCTATCCAATAGATCAATCCAAGTCAGAGCAAATGGATCTCTGTCACATCCAGTTATAATCAAAAACGGGATAATCCCACAAGGATTAGTAATGAGCACCACACTATTTTTAATTGGAATCAACGACATCACCACCAACCTCAAGCCACCAATAAAAACTCAGCTATTTGCGGACGACATAACGATCACATGTAGCGGAAAAAATATGAACTCCATCAACGAACATTTACAAACAGCCATCAGTACTCTTCAAGACTGGTCAAAAACAACGGGCTTAAAATTTTCTCCCAAAAAAAACCCAAGGCATCCTATTCACTAGGAAAACCAAACCCAATCCCCCACCTAAACTATATCTGAGCAATCTTAAAATACAGTTTACTGACAACATCAAAATACTAGGCCTTATTTTCGACAAAAAATTATCTTGGACGCCACACCTAAAAACCTTAAAAGAATCCTGCATAAAACGACTTAACATAATTAAACCTTTCCAATAATAACTGGGGAGCGGATAAAGACACTCTCCTAGTAACATACAGAGCATTAATCAGATCCAAACTAGACTACGGCTCTATCGTTTACAACTCAGCCAAAAGCTCCATCAAAAAAATAATAGATCCAATCTTCCACTCAGCTCTTCGACTAGCCACAGGTGCATACCGAGCCCTATAAACAGCCTACTATTCGAAGCCAAAGAAATGGCACTTGAATCCAGAGAGAAGTTCTTAACTCTCAAATACGCATTAAAAGTCTCATCTACTCCAAATAACCTTCCTACAACAACATCTTCTCCAATAGATTCAAAGCTTTCTACACCAATAAACCCAAAATTCCCTCCCCTTTCCATATCGGACTTAACAAAATCCTTCAATCCACCACTTTCAAAATCCACCCCACTATTGAACGTAAACCACCACAAATCCCCCCATGTTAATAAAAACATTCCTAGCAAACACCAGTCTTGCCGAACTTCCGAAAAAAATCCTCAGTTCAATTGACCACAAGACTCGATTCCTAGAACTAAATAACAACAACACCTAACACAGCAAGATCTACACTGATGGGTCAAAAACGGACACTGGAGCAGGATACGCCATCATCACAGAAAAAGCCAAAACAACACAAAATCTCCCTCCTTCATCATCCATCTTCACAGCCGAAACTTATGCCATCCTGGAAGCCATTAAATATGCACACTCAAATAACGAAGCCCAGATCGTCATATACACCGACTCCATGAGCGTTATAAAATCTCTAACGAAATCATATGATCAAGAAAACCATCTAATATCCACCATCCAAGAACTAAACCACAACCAACCTAACACAAACGCCACAGTCATCTGGATTCCAGCTCATCAAGGAATCGAAGGAAACGAAAAAGCCGACGCAGCAGCGAAAGAAGCCACAGTCCCTCCACTTACCTACAACTGTAACCATCTTCCAATCCCCTGCGACGACTAAATAATCCATTGCAAAAAAGTAACAAAAAATGAATGGAACAATACATGGAAAACAACTAAAAGCACCCAACTACACAAAAGTATCCAAGACTTTCACCAGCAAACCGAAATTTAACAACAGGAAAGAAGGAATAATTACCACACGTCTAAGAACCGGTCATACCAGGCTAACACATGAACACAAAATCAAAAAAACTACATCACCCACCTGCACTTATTGCAATAACCATCCATTAACAATAACACATATTCTGCACGAATGCCACACCACAGAAACCCAAAGACAAAAATATGGAATCAACGCAAACATAAACCTTTCTTCTCATAACGACATACAAAGAGTATTATTACATCTAAAAAGCATCTACTCACATCAAACATCAAACTACTACTCACATATCTAATGGTGCCGTCGTCGCTAATGATCTCGCTGTCGATGCGACAATAAAATTAAAAAAAAAAAAACAATGAACTGATGCAAGAACATGAAATTGATGAGAATGTTAATAAATTACAAAAGCCACCTCCAATGTTTATGGACGACGTAGCAAATTTCCCATCTAGGCTAGAAAGTTCTAAAACTGCCCTAACAGGTGAAAAGTTTTTCTGCAAGTCAATGTCAGCAGACACAATCAAAGTATATACCAACACACTAGACGCCTATCGATAGCTAATCCATTTCCTAAAAGTAAATAACGTAGCATTTCACACGCATCAACCGTGTCAGAAAAGGTCTTTCAGAGTTGTTATTAAAAATCCACATAACTCAATGCCAACAACGAATATTAAAGATAAATTAGAAAAACAGGGTTTTGAAATCAGAAACGTCACTAATATTCGTAGCTGGAAAACGAAAGAGTCACTCCCTTTGTTCCTTGTGGATCAAGCACTAGGTGAGAAAAATGAAGAAATGTATGAGTTAAAACATCTTCTTAACACCATAATGACGTACCTTTCTTTCGTAAAAAGAAAGAAATACCTCAGTGTCATCGCTGTTAAAAATATGGACATACTAAGGGGTATTGTACTAAATCATTCATTTGTATGAAATGTGTCGGAAATCATCCCACAAATACTTGCACTAAGGAGAAAAACATTCCTGCAAAATGTGTATTGTGTGGCGGTCCGCATTCTGCGAATTATAAAGGATGCAGCGTGTATCGATAATTGCAGAAAGTAAGAGATAAGCAGTAAATGGAAATTATAGTATACGTGAAAATAAGTTATGTTCAAGATATAGAAGGTAATACAATGCAAAATAATCAAAATGATGCTACTAACACAATGTTAAATCAACTCCCTCAGAAATTCGAGTCCTTTTTTAAATAATTAACGGACCAGAATAGCATGATTATAAATCTGCTTACCGCTTTCATCAACAGAAAACGACAATGCCTGACAACATGAGAATAGCCTTGTGGAATGCAACGGTTTGCAGCAACGCAAGCGGGAAATAGAATTATTTCTGAATGAAAATAAAATAGACATTCTCCTAATTTCTGAAACTTATTTTACTGACAGAAGCTATTTTATTATTTACAAGTAGAAAATCACAAGTATCACACTCATCTAGACGGAACTGCTATTATTATTAACGAAAAGATATCGCACGCTGAATCAATAAAATTCAAAGAAGGTTTTCTACAGTCAACTTGTGTTAAAATAAAAGATGCATACGGTTCACTCGTCATTGTTGCGGTCTACTGTTCACCTAGACATGCAGTAAGTAAAGATAAATTTGATAAATTCTTTAACACACTAAGTGTGAAATTTATCTCAGGTGGAGATTATAATGCAAAGCACCCTTAATGGGGTTCAAGACTCAGTAACCCAAAAGGCAAAGAACTCCATGAAACAATGACATCAAGAGGATATAATCAACATAGGCAAACTGACCTGTTGGCTAACCGACCCCAGAAAAACACCAGATCTACTTGACTTTCTTATAACCAAAGATATCTCACTAAACCAGATTGAGGTAAACTCAAGTTTCGACTTGTCATCTGATCATTTACCAATCACACTCACACTACGTGAGCTCTACATTTGTAAAAAACGAAGAATGGCCGTATTGAACAAATTCAACAGATTGGTCTCTTTATAAAGCACTTATAAATGATAATATAGATCTGACAATCTCATTAAAAATTGCAAACAACATAGGCAGTAAAACTTTTAATTAAGACGCTACAGGATGCAGTGTATCATTCAACGCCCAAAGCTGAAAATGAACAAGCAATGAACCATCCATTATCCGTGAAAATCAAAGTTGCAGAAAAGAGGAAAGCAAGGAAGAAATGACAGCTGTCTAAGCACCCTGGTAGGCATGATAAGAGGAAGCTGAACAAGCTAACCAGGGAACTCACAAACCTGCTGCACAAAACTACAAATGAGCATATCCAAGAGAACCTACGAAGTTTTATTCCGCAGCAGGAAAGTAACTACTCCTTGTGAAAAAAGTTGAAAAGGCCAACTGACCATATTCCTCCCATAAAAATGGAAAACAACCAATGGGCGAGAAATGGTCAAGAAAAAGCCCAGACATTTGCAAATCCCTTATCTACAATATCTAGACATGACATACTAATGCCCGACAACGACTACAGAGATATTACTTCCTTAATACGTTCTGTTAATGCGTATAACGCTCCCTCGCAACCTTGCGAACCCATCAAACATTTCAGTCTCAGACAAAATAGGACAAGAAATAAAGAAACTCAACGATAAAAAAGCACCTAGATATGATCTTATCACCGCTAAAATGTTAAGAAATATATAATGTTAAGAAATATATAAATATATAATAATAAAATGTAAAGAAATACCAAAAAAGGCGTAGTAGCAATCACACAAATATACAACACGATACTAAGAGTCAAGCATTTTCCCATCCAGTGGAAATTTGCGGCAATCATTCTCATTCAAAAGCCTGGCAAGCTACCCAAAGAAGTGACTTCCTGTAGGCCTATCTCACTGCTACCAATCTTATCAAAACTATTTAAAAGACTACTTTTAAATAGACTGAAATCAATATTGACAGAAAAACGCATAATCTCACAACATCAATTCAGATTTCGTAAACAACACTCTACTATTGAACAAGTACATCATATAGTCAGTGTGATAGAGGAAAGCTTTGAGAAACGGATGGTATGTTCCGCTGCATTTATTGACATTAGTCAAGCTTTCGACAGAGTATGGCGCATGGGCTCGTTGTACAAAATTAAACAAAATCTTCTATACTGCTATAATCTGCTAAAATCCTACTCAACTGAAGTTTTTCCAGGTAAATCAAAATGGCAAATATTCGAAGATCTACCCTATACTCACGGGCGTTCCTTAAGGTAGTATCTTAGGTCCCACATTATATGAAGTTTACAGCAGACCTTCCTGATGACGAAAACATATGTGGCCACATTTGCGGACGACACGGCATCCTTTCCATGAAAACCCTGCGGTGGCGTCATAATTCCTGCAAGGAGCTTTGGATAAGACTGCAGAGTTGGCCAAAAAATGAAAATTAAAATAAACGCAAACAAATCTGCCTACATCACATTTACTATCAGGCATATTACGTGTCCTGCAGTAAATCTACAGCGAAAACCTTGAGACAAAGACTCCTTGGTCTGTCAGATATCTTGGTGTGCACATGGAAAGACCACATAAAAAAGAAGAGAAAGCAATTCAACTACAAAATGAAAACCATGTATTGGATTCCGGAACAAAAATCGGAACTTACACTATAAACTACTCCTGTATAAGGTCGCCATTATTCCAATTTGGACATATGGGATACAATTCTGGGGATGTGCCAAGAAAAGTAACATAAACATCATCCAAAGGTTCAGGAATAAAGCACTGAGAACTATTGCTACTGCCCCATGATACATTACTTCAAATTCCCTACATAAACATTTAGGCATACTCAATATCAAACAACAGATAGGAAAATTCGCTACAGCACACAAGAAACGACTATTAAATCACCCCAACGAATCCGTCAAGAGTTGAAATCACACAATACAGAAGGTTGAAAAGGAACAAGCCAACCGATTTGCAAAATTAAGTTATGAAAGGAAGATCACACATTGTTAGCGGTAATGCTAAGGAGCGTTTAATGCACGATAGCCATCTCAAACTCGTTAAATTTACTGGTTAGCTCCATGAAGTTGTAGATACATAGTTGAAAAAAAAGAAAAACATAAATAAAATTTAGAAAAAAACCAGAAAGAAAATTGTTTTCTCTATTAATTATTACGGAGTATGGTACTTTGGACATTTTATATTTTTTTGAATCTTACATACATTCTGTGTATTCTTCCATCTTCAAATTTTTTATAAATAGATAAAAATCCACAATTTAGTTACAATAACTTAACTTATAATTTATTTAGTTACAACAATTTAACTAAAGTTTCTATAAAAATTAATTTCTGTTACTAATATAAATTTTTTAATTACCATTGCATTATTTTTCACTCGTTGCGCTTGTTTATTCTTTCCCATGATGATTATCACAGCAGTAAGATACAGGAACTCGTACAAATAAGTACTGACACTACATGCAAAAAAGACCAACACTACGTATAAAAAATACTGACACTACACGTGCAAGAAAGACTGATATTACATGTAAATTTCTATTATACAGCTTCGTATCGATGTTACCAGATATAAAGTCGTTGAACAACTGAATACTGAGACGACAGGCCCTCATGGGCTACCAGCGTTGGCAGGTATATGAAACCTCATTCTAGCGTTGTCAAATTGACTATAAATGATAGTAAAGTAAAATTAGTGAAAAGTGAAATTCTATTATACATCGAAAAAAGTTCTATTCGTGAATTTAGGATGGATTTTTGCATACGATCTATTAAAATTCTAAAACTGTTTGTACTGATCTATTCATTAAGGAAAAACTTTATTTCGCTCGAAGGATAATATTTTTCAATTTTTCTATGTGTTGTCCAAGACAACAAAGCTTTGTCGTAGAAACGGAATATTAGACAGTGTGTAAAAATCTCGGTAAGACAGACATAGGGGAGAGTATTGTACAGTACCAGACACTCTAACAAAGTTTTTCTACTATAACTCGGTCAATTCTTCATAAAAACCAAACTCTAAAAACAGTTGTAATAAGAATAGCTCTTAATGAGAGAGTCGAAACCGTTTTCCTTAAATTTTATTATAATGATTAATAAAATAATGAATAATAAGAAAAAAGTCGTAATTTGATTATTAATAAATAATTTTAGATAGTGTTCAATTTTACCGAACAAAGTGAGGGCCAAACTATGATGCGAAAAACAAATTTATCGAGGATAATAACTTTCAAATTTATCATTTTCTCCACGGCAGAGATTTCCCGTGACCATACTTTCATAATTTCTATAATTTCATTCTGTAATCACACCTGACTTCCAATTCCAAGGCTCGGTGAGTTTCTTTATTACAACTGTCCTCGCCATAAATAAATATAGAACATTACGAGGGACGCATCGAGCCCATAAGGTAATTGTAAATGTTATTTTATGGGGCCAACCTCGCTCAACGACACATCTTGACTCAATTAGCTTACCTGCCTAATCCCGTGACCGGGAAAAACACAATAGAATTATAATTAACACAATACAATCTATATAAGACCAACCCACAAAGAGAAAAGTCAGTAGTTTTCAGTAGTTTATAGCTCAGCAGGAGCGTTCAACAAGACAGTGTATCTATACTCAGCATTTTCAATGCATTCAGCTTTTTCACAGCACTTTTACGTTTATCAATTTACTCTCTTACTCATTCATTCTTACTTATTTGCTCTTACATTCCTTATTGATATAATTCATGTTCGTCAGATTATTTAAATCATCCAATCAAATCTTACTTCTGACGAGTGAATTAAAATCCTATCAACCTAAAACTAATCAAACTTTAACTTGAACCAACTGCCTTTCATTGACGTTGAAGGCAGCAAGTTACCGATCAAATCAACTCTAATTACGTCTAATGCGTGGATTCAGATCGACACGCTACAGATAGTAATTGACTATTTATTAATAAAAATAATAATTAACAAACATTAACATCATAGACAATATTTATGACGTGTTTATAGTTATTACAAGCAAAATAATCGGTGCTTTTTTCCTTGAAACATGAAAAGTTTCAGTGGCCTTGCCTTGTCATATTCTCTTTGCGCAGCATTTTCAAAATCTTTCACGTTGTCCTGTGATCATTTTCTTATTTTCTCTTTAAGTTCAAACCTTTTTTCTTTATACAAAAACGAAGGAGAAAAACTCAAGAATTTTAATCGGAAAAAGTATTTTTTGAACTTGTCCGATACTGGATGACTATAAGAAGTTCGCTACAGGAAAACAGCTTTGATACAATGTACTAAATGCAGCATTTATGTATATCTAATAACCTAGAAATAATGTACGTGATATATTAATAAAATTATTTGTTTGCCTGGAAAATAAGAAGTCCATTGCGAAAAACAACTTTTATCGCACGAAATAGTAGTGTAAATGTATGTCTTGTATCTTTGATAATATTGAAAGAAAAAGAATGCCGGAATATATCGCTAAGGACAATAGTATCAATTTATTTTTTCATCGGTAATTAACGGTTAAACTAGCGAAATTTTACCTAACGATAAAAGCGAAGAACCATCGTCATCCGATATTTACGTGACTTTATTGGAGAAATTTTAATGTCAGTAAAATGATTCTTCTAAGAGATAAGAAGACCACAGTCGACAATAAAAAAAAACCGAGTTATTCAAATGCGTCGAAAATGTTTTTCTTATAAAGATGCTTTGAATATATTGAATATATAATTGTGCTATTGTAGATTTAACTAATTGTAAGTTTAATAATTAATTGTAAGGATAACAGAAGGTAACTAAACTCAGCAGATAGAAGGAAAACTCAAACTCTCATTAGGCTCAGGAACTGACTTCGTGCGAATACCTGAAATATGCGAGAGAGAAAAGCATGACTGTAGCAAAATTGTCAATGATTTAAACCGTTGTAAATTATAATTTCGTAAGAAAGAATCCTGGTTTTATTTTAGAGCGTGAAATCTCTACTTTGACAGTCGTGAGTTTATTCTTTTTACAAATGATCTTACATCATACACGTAGTGGCAAAAAATAACTATATTTTTTCCTCGAAAGTTATAAAAATTTGAAAGTTGTATTTCTATCAATTCACACGCGACGATTATTTTCACCCGATGGGATTGTTGTGTTTTCCTAGTATAAGAAACATAAGAAACATAAAAATGTCGACCTCTATAAAAAATTCGGGTAGTTTACCAACGATTCGGGCCCGTAATAATATTAATTCATAACATAATCTGTGACAATTTACAATGTACATACAAGTCATAGAATTCGTCTGAACAAATATATCATGAATACTATGAAAAAAAAATAATGTACATACACGTGTAGTATCAGTTTTTTTTTATTTTTACAATTAATTCCTCAAGAGGGAATTAATAAGAAAAAATTTGTAGCTTTATACATAGTATGAAGAGTAAATACATAAATGACCTGTTGATTACTTTCTATATGTACTGTACAATGATGAAGTTTGAATTTTTAGGAGAATCGATGTACCAAATTTAGGGGAGTGAATCTCTTTAGTCTAACATAAACCATTCTCAACTCAAAAGCTTCGTTCAAGACTCCTTCGGATCAGTTCACCCACTGGAAATCGCAAGAAATTACACCGATAACATTCCGATCTTTGTACAAGCACTTGAAGAAATTTGCCCCTACCTAACCAAGAGAAACATAAAAACAAAATACACCGACTCTCTAAAAAGCTCACTAGGCCAATCGAAAGCGAATCATCAATCAGCTGCTCATCCGAATTTGACATCGAATTCTCATAAAAGACAAACCGCAACAAATTCCAAATCCAAAATTCACTCAAATTGAATATGAAAGCAATGATACAATGGAACAAACGGTACTATACCCACTATGAACAACTCCAAATTCTCGTAAACAAATTCAGCCCTGATATTATTTACCTCTAAGAAACGAACTTTAAAAAGCATCACCAGCCTACACTAAAAACATTTCAATACCAACATATGTCAAAAATCGGACAAATGTAAACCACGCCAACGGAGGAGTAGCCATTGTAATTTCTGACAAATATAACTCCATCGAAATCTCATTAAATTCAAACTTAGAAGCCGTCGCAGTATGCATTCCCAAAAAAAAAGATTCCAGTTTTACTGATCCTGTCCGGAAATTTCAATATCCACCACGCTCTCTAGGAATCAACTAAAACAGACAGTAGAGGCAAAACAATTAAAAATCTACAAAACAACCAGAATTTAATTTTGATAAACACAGGTTCAAATCAAACGCACTTCAACACTAGTAAAACAAGTGCAATAGATCTAATCTTTCTCAGTCTACAGTTAATTCAATATCTAAAATGGGAAACTTTAAAAGATCTATAGTGACCACTTCCGCGTAAAAATCACCTATGGAGACAATATCACTACAGCTCAAACTTACCACCGACCAAAATGGAATACAGGATAAACAAACTGGCCAGTACATCGAAAAAATATAACGCTTCAGTTCACCGAGAAAGAAACAGAACCTGAACTTGACCTAGCCCAGATTAACAAAACAATAAACAAATTCCAATAAACCATAACCTCAGCCTCAGACAAAGCCTTTGGAATTTTCAGATTGCAAAAAATGAGGATAAAACTTGTACCGTGATGGAGCGCTGAATGCAAAATTACTATACAAGAGAGTCATCATGCTTTCAATAGAGCGAAAAAACACCTCACAAACGAAAACCTAACCAAATTCAAAAAAAAGAAAAACGTGCCAACTTTCGTAGAATAATTAAAGAAAATAAAAACAATCATGGAGGAATTACATATCATCAATAAATAAGTAGAATAATTAAAGAAAATAAAAACAATCATGGAGGAATTACATATCATCAATAAATCCACAAACACCAACATCTATAGTATGGAAAAAAATCAAACACATAAATGGATCGTAATCCCCTACAGAATTTCAGTTCCTGGAAACCGATGATGGCAGGGCTGTAACTCGAGCCCACGACATTGCTAACACACTAGCTAAAAAATTCCAAGAAAATTCAAATAACAAAAACAACAGCTCACCATGATCAGATTTACAATGACCGCAACTCATTACTAAACTCACCTTTGACACTCAAAGTAATAAACTCCATTCTTACATCAACAAAATCTCCGCTCCTGTATCAGATAATATCTCCAATTTACTACTAAAAATGCTCCCGAAAACTGGAATATACTACCTGTTAAAGGTCTTCAACTGTATATGGATCCATAAAGTCTTCTCTGAAAATTTGCAGAAAGCAATAGCAATCCCAATTCCTAAGCCAAACAGAAGCAAACAAAACCCAAACAGTTATCGGCCAATTGCATTAACTAGCACCGCATGCAAACTACTGAAAAAAATCGTAAGCCCTAGGCTTCGATGGTACCTTGAAGTAAAAAAAACTTTTAAGTCCATACCATAACGGTTTCCGACGGTATCATTCTACCACTGACGTCCTAACGAACTTGGAATTTAACATCTGCGACGCCCACCTCAATGGAGGATACATAGCCACCGTATGCCTCGATATTGAAAAAGCTTTCGACACAATTTGGACATCCAAAATTGCAAGTTTTCTCCTAGAATTAAAAATGAATAGCAATATGCTATCCTTCATAACTAACTTCCTATCAAATAGATCCGTCCAACGGAGCTCTGTTACATCCAGTTACAATAAAAAAACGGAGTCCCACAAGGATCAGTAATGACCACATTCTTTTTAATAGGAATTAACGATATTACCAATAAAAGCCTAGTTATTTGCGGACGCCATTACAATCACATACAACGGGAAAAATGTACACTCCATGAACGAACATTTACATACAGCCATCGATACTCTACAGGACTGGTCAAACAACTGGCGTACAATTTTCTCCCAAAAACACTTAAGGCATCCTATTTACCAGGAAAAACAAATTCAAACTTCCACCTCAACTATATCTGAGTGATTTTGAAATAAAATTCACAGATACCATCAAATAAATAGGCCTTACTTTCGACGAAAAATTGTCTTGGGCGCCATATGTAAAATTCTTAAAAGAGTCCTGCATAAAAAGAACATCATAAAAATTCTTTTCAATAACAACTGGGGAGTCGATAAAGACACTCTTTTAGAAACATACAGAGCGTTAATTAGATCTAAACTACATTACGGTTCTAACGTTTATAACTCAGCCAAAAACTACACCAAAAAAATAATAGAACCAGTCCCCCATACAGTTCTAAGACTAGCCACAGATGCATACCGTACATGCCTTATAAATAGTTTACTAAAATACACAGTAAAAATGTCATCCACTACAAATAACCCTTCCTACAGCAATATTTTCTTCAATAGATACAAAACACTCTACAGCAATAAACCCAAATTCCCCTCTCGTTTTTATGTTAGACTTACTAAAATCCTCTAAACCACCACATTCAAAATACACCCGAACGTAAACTACCACAAATCACTTCATGGATAATAGAAGCATTCTCAACAAACACCAGTCGAACTCCTCAATCCAATTGACCACAGGGTCCGATTTCTAGAATTAAACAACAGCTACGCCCACCACTTACACTGACGGGTCAAAAACGGACTTTGGAACCGGATACGCCGTCATTAAAGAAAAAGTAGGAAAAAACATAAAATCTCCCCACTTCATGATCCACCTTCACAGTCATTCTTGAAGCCTTACAATATGCACACTTAAATAACGAAGGTCGTCATATACACCGACTCCATGAGCGTTACAAAATTCTTAACAAAATTATATGACCAAGATAACCAATTAATAATCACCATTTAAAAACTAAACCACAACAACCAACCTAACACAAAAGCTATAGTCATCTGGATTCCAGCTCATCAAAGAGTAGAAGGAAATGAAATGGCCGACGCAGCCGTGAAAAAAGCCACAGTTTCCTCACTTACTAACACGTAACCACCTTCCAATTCCCTGTAAAGACCAAATAATCCACTGTAAAAGAGTAATAAAAAATGAATGGAATAAAACATGGATCACAACTAAAAGCACTCAATACAAAAGTGTCCAAGACATTCAACAACAAACATCAAACATTAACAACAGGAAAAAAGGAATAAATATTACACACCTAAAAATTGGTCATATCAAACTGATACACGAACACAAAATTAAAAGTACTACACCACCCACCTACAGCCATTGCAATAACCACCGTGACCGTTAACAGTCACCCACATTCTGCCACCACAGAAGCTCAAAGATAGAGACACGGAATTAACTCAAATATAAACTTGACTTCGCAAAATGACGTACAAAGAGTTTTAAAATATCTCAAAAACACAAAACTACTACCCACATATCTAGAACTACCGTCGTCGCTAATGAGCTCGCTGTCGACACAACGTAAAGCAAAAACAAAGAAGAAGAAGAAGATAATATGAATAATTATATGTAAAAATTATATGCAAAATATAGTGCTTTCTATAATTAATACATAAAATAACTTTTTCAACATTAAGGTTTAATTTTTTTAATTATATTCTCAAAAATACGGGTTTACATAAAAATTTAATTATTTCTATATAATACGACATTTCATACTTGTTTCTATATTATACACTGTCATGAAAGAGAAAGGTGAAATATACTTACTAAAAAACCATCGTTTGCTTTTTAATGTCACGCTTAATTGAGCATAGTTATTTGTTACAGGATATGAAAGCAATATTTTCTAGTGGATTAACTAATTTTATATACTTATTTATTAAATTGAAGACCTTCTATTTTTATTCCATTTATTTATTTTAATTTAAATATGTTTTATCTAGTTATAAAATTAATTTTAAACAATTTTAATAGGTTAAATATAATTTGATCTAATCTGATAAATCTAAGAACTTTCATTAGTCCCAGATACGAAAGTATTTAAAGCTAATAATGGAATAGGGGCGGTGAGTGTTGTATGAAAAGAATACATTCTTCAATTTTCAGTACGAGATAGATGCATATTCTCTTTCTGTTGAATCTACAAAGATTACCGCCTGAATGAAATAATACGTTTTTTTACAGACTCTACTTATTATAGTATATCTTAAGATTTTTTAACGATATCTATTAAAAAGATTGCAAAGATTCAATGCATAAAACGTTTCCCAATCTCTCCTAACATTCCTTTCCGTACATAGTAGTGTAAATTATACAAAAGTTATTAATTACCCGATAAAAAGAAAAAAATACAGCTGTTAAAATTTCTGACTGTAACATATAATATGTGTGAAATCAAATATATAAAGAGACAAATAGTATAACAATATAACAATAAAATAATATTAGTAAATTCTATTAGTAAATAATAATGAAAAAAATAATTAAAGAGAGAAAAATAGCTTTTACTTATAAATTTAATAAATTATCAATAATAATATTTGATAAATTGTTAAATAGGAACGTACGTTAATTGAACAAAGTTAATATTAAAGTTGGTATGAACAGTAAAAGTATAACAATGAAAATAATTGTTTAAATATTTTAATCAATAAACTGAGCAGATACATTTTAACGTCATCATTTTGATAATAAAATAACTTTTCGTACAATAACTCGTATCGTGAACTTAGTAAAACTTAGTGGATTTAAGCACACACATATATATAGGATTTGGGGCGTTTCTTATGTCTTTTATGTACATTATGCGCATTAATATAAAATATTTTGAAATTTTATTAGCATTATCAGAAACACAAGATTATCATGATTATATTGATAAAGTTTGGGATAAATTTGAAAATTCATACAGGAGCTATATATTTATAGCTCGCTAATTAGACTGGCAATGCTAACTAGATAAGACACCAACTTGCGATTAACGAAATAAGAGCTAGAAAATTTTGAAAAGTGATGAGAGGAAATGATGAACAATTAACAAAATAGAATATTGTAATAATAAATAATATGAAGTATATAATTCTTTACAACAATTATCAAAGTCATATAAGTTAACATGACCATACAGTTACCAGTAATTATATAATATGATCACAGCACATTAATACGATAGCTAACAAGCGATTTGATTGGTACAAATATATGTGGATCCATGAGTTTTCAAATTGCTTTGATATTTGACATGTCTCATAACTGTACGAAAGAAACATAGTATATTATATAACAGATAATACATACATAAAATGTATTCAAATATATTTGTGAGGCATTGTATTTATTTTTAACCAACATCGACTGAATTGGAAAAACTTTTTAAAATAATGCACACCACTCTTTCTAAATTATAAACCTATCTGACGCAAAAATAAAAGCTGTTGAACGTAATCTTTATCTGAAAATTCTGTTTAATATTTTTTCTTATGGTGCTTGCCGCATAAAACTAATATTTTTGTGTTACATTTCAATACTGTAGAATTTATTTATAATAAAGATCGACGAATTTACATTGATTATATTTGAACATTGCGATAATTTCATACTTTACCGTTTTCATTGTAATCGTTACCTTCAAACACAGGCGAGATATAGAAAAAATGCATTTTTATGTTATACGTTCGAGAAACTCTAGAATTCTTACTATTTTTATTGCTGTACCGATTTAGGCAAATTTTTCACAGCAGCACTACAAGTGAATTAGAAATTAAAATAAAAAATATAGACAATATTGTTATTTCTACATTGAAATATATTTATTCAATTAAACGTAGACTTCGTCAATAAAAGAAACATGATTGGAAACAATGGAAAATTTAAATGAAAAATTTACTGTATAAAAGTATTATGTGATCGTATTCAATTCAACAAATAATTTTTGAAACAGATGTTGCATTACTATCCATATTTTTTGATTTTAATTCTTTCACCATCAGTGCCAAAGTGTAAACACTGCCTAAATTGATATAACAGGATGTGACATAAAAATAGAAATGAGATCCTAATAGAAGAAAAAAATGTATTGCATATTAGGTCTATCAATGTACATACGTTGTCTATGGTACATCCATTGTTGTATTGTATCCAGTTTGGGAGTACGCAAATTGTTTAATTTGTTAAAACGTTTTTCAAATTTCAGAAGTAGAGATATAAAATGCATAACGTTTCTAAATTTCAGTGTTACATTACATTTGTATCGCTATTGCTTTCGAATAATGTTTTTAAATATGTACATATGTACATATGTTCCGCAGAAAATATCCTATCTTTTCGTCATTTTCAGTTCCACGTGCTATAGTTTACAGAAAAAGTTCGTGTTTATTATAAATTAGTTATTGATCTTTTATTTGTTAGTGGATCGACTGATAAACACACTAAGTTGGAGATAGATTTAATAGAAATTACAAAATATATATATTTAACTCTCACACTCTATTTCAACTCTCATACTCTGCTACACTCAAGTCACGCGTCTATCCAATTCTCGACTGGGCATCTTCCCGATCACATTTGTTTTTTCGTCACCATGCTCGCGCTCAACTGTTCTCGCATACATCTCTCTCATTCGTTCTTTCTTCTGCCCTGGAATATCTCAAACACTCAGATCACACCATACCACTCTTATACTCTTACTCTCGCCACACTCATCTTTCTATACAAACATCATGTATTTTCACACATCTATGGCAACCACTACCACATTATTAACGTATGGAATGTGTATCTAGAATATGAAAATTCAGTTTCTTATATTAAAAAGTCTATGAACAGAAGAAGCAGAAAGTAAGTTTATTTTAACTTTTTCGTTATACTTTTACTTTGTGCTTTGTGTTGCATCGTATTTTTCTAAAATTATAAATAATTTCAATCTTTATATTAATCATATTTTACTTCGTTTTATTACGTTGTTTTTCAATTTTTACATATAAATATAAATTTTTTTTATGTCTCATATAATCAAAATGTTTGAAAGAAATTTAAAGATCTTTATTTGCTATTACTTTGTGATAGTAATGAATCATTATTCTATATGATATAATTTTAGAATTTAACACTAAAAAGTCGCTGTTCTACATAATATTGCATACTTATCAAAATAGAATAATAAAAATATGACTTAAGACATTGAAATTTTACACTTAAAAAAAGAAATTAAGCAAAATACTAAAAAATCTTAAATCAAGAGTCTATTAAACATTGAAAAATGTAAATGTTTCATGAATCATGAAGGGATTCAGTAGTTAATTAAATAAATGGTCTTTATTCTATAATTATTAGTTTATTACTTTTATAAACATTTTTGGCAAGAGTGTAATATTCCAAAAATATTTTAATTAACAGAGAATAATGAAGTAACATCATATATTTATAGAAAATAGATGCATAATGCTAGGTTTATTTTATTTTTTGAAGATTAATATGGTTTAATGCAATTTCTTTTGTAAAAATATAATTATTCCTATAATAATTATGCCTTTGCTCAGAAGATTCATAAGATTCAATAATCTTCTTTACTGACAAACATATTTATTTGTATTTACATAATATGTGTATTCAAATATATAAATATAAATATAAATATATACTCAAAATAATGTTTGCTTCTTGATTTTAGATTATTTAAAGATTAATTGTATTTCTTTTATAAACATATTTTAAACTTCTATATTTTCATATATGTTATTTTTAGTACCTTCCTCTTTCTCTAAGGAACATATAGCTTTTGTTATAAAACAACTTTTTCTTATATTTTGTTTTGTTACATTAAAGTGTTGACATTATTGTGACATCTTTTTAGTATTTAGAGAAATAAATCTCTTTTTTTCTAAAGATGTTTATTTAATTAAGAGATAGACATCAAAAATAATATTTCTTTAAAATAATATTTAGAGATAGACTCAAAATCATCAAAAATAATATTTCTTTTAACTAAATGATTTTGATGTATCCATTACAGGCAATTAAAATTATACCATCTTGAAATAAAGCAATAAATTTGATATCTTATTTCATAAGCATTTTCTATCTTATTTCATTTGTATTATTCTTGTCTATTTGAATTGGTAATAATATGGTTTATAAGTTATTTATTCATGTAAAGAATTTGTGTATTGCATTTATGAATTTTTATATTATGTATTATACATTAAATAATATTTATGAATTTGTATTTAAATTTATAAATTGTTTATTCGCGTGGAGAATTTTTAGAAATTTTAAGTTTAATTCAATAGACATGTTATTAAATGATAAAGTGTTAATTTTAAATTTGAAAACTCTACTATAATTCAATTTCAATAATTTAATATTACATTAGCATGTGTAAGGAAATATGTTCATTTATTGTTCTCTGTTGAATAATGTGAACTGTCTTGATATGTTTGATATGTAATTTATTAATTACTGAAATTTGTATGTAGATATATGTAAATATATGTGTGTAAATATATATGTAGATACATAAAATTTATATGTAATTTATATGTAGATAATTATAGATACATGTAAATGTAAATTATTAATTATGAAATTTATCAGACACATATTAATACTGACTATAGGTATAAAATATTAATTTTACAATAATCATTCCAAGCAAGCATTTTTCACTTTTAAAAATGGACTTAGAATCAATTGTTTTTTTATATTTTTTAATAGGTGGATGCAACGAAGTAAACTTATAATTGACTATAGAAATGGTCAGCCAACATTAGAACTTATGGGTAAGCTAATGTTAATCTTGCTCATGAGCAAGTAAAATAAAAATAAATATAATACAAATAGTATTAAATAAGATAATACTTGCAGAAATTCATAATTATTATAAAATATCGCAAAATAATTGCAGAAATAGTTCATACAAATAGATATATTCATTTTTGGTGCTTAAGAATTTGGTGTAAAAGAAGTATATAATAAAATAATTGAAAAATAGATTAAAGAACTGTACATAATTGTCATTATGCACTTTACAATTATCTTATTTACATATTTAAATTTTAGATGAATTTTATATATTTTATTGCTGCACAATGATTATAACTTTATTAACTGTAGAAGTGTAGTTGGAAAATTTTTGCAATCATTAGAAAAATAATATATAACAGCTAAAGAATAATCATTAGTAATTACAGATTTATTATTTGTCATATATTAATTTAAAAAATTTTATTGTACCTACACCATGCATGTCATTACATATGTCACAATGAAATTTTTTGTTTGTTACAAAATATATACATGAAATTTATGAATGTGAATTTATAACAAATAAAGTAAAATATTTTAGTAATACTTTACTAATACAATTAATAATAATAATATAGTATTTGTATAGCACATTTACTATGTTGAGACTTAATGCTTCCTATAATTTTTACTACAGTAAATCTAGTTAAAATTAAAAATAATAAATTAATGGTTAATTTGTTCCCTGTTGTACCAAAATTGTGTTAAAGAAAACTTACAATTAGAAATAATAGGAATCAGGGGAATGCGTGTTATATCAAAATTATATTATAAGGTAGAAAGTCATATGAAAATGGAAATTTTTCTATAAAATAAGTAAATAAATAATATCGAATGTATATCAAAAGGAAACAGAATATTTTTAACGTTAGGTATTGATGATATACGATACATATGTACATTTAAAGAACCAAAAATGCAATGAACTTATTAATTGTTATCGTTATTGTCATCTGAAATCACTGTTAGTCTTCTGCTTTTAACGAATTTCTTGTCACTTGTAAATAGCTTTATTATTAACATTAGCTGTAACCATATAAACATTCTTGCTGAACATGAAGGCCGTCCGTGTTTATTAAGAAATGATTATATGAAAATAGCGTTATTCGTGTTATATGAGGTTTTCGCATTATGTAATATCGAAACCATATATTGAAATTATATGAAGGTTATACGTGACCTTACTGTATTTATATTACATTTTTGATACTAAATCCTAACTAACTTTCTAATTTTTTTAAATTTAATACATAAGTTTAATATTACTATTATAGTATATTATTAGTATTATAGTAATATTACTATTATAATAGTATTATATAAAAGTATTACTATAATAATAATAATATATATAGGGTGAATCATTAAGAACTGTTATCCAAAATAATACGTCTGTTATTAATTGTGCATGAAAATATTTTTACGTTCCATCTCCAATAGTTAGCTATTTTTGGTTTTAATTTTTTATTTCCTTGAAGATTTAATAGCTCAACTTCCAGCTCCACTGATCCTGTCAGGAGACTTTAACAGTCATCACACTCTCTGGGGATCGACCAAAACTGACAGAAGAGGAGAGACTATCGAAAATCTGCTTAACAACCAGGATTTAATCTTACTGAACACAGGTTCTCCAACGCACTTCAGCACTAGAAACGGCAAAACAAGTGCAATAGACTTAACCTTTTCCAGTCCACAGATAGCTCAACACCTAAAATGGGATACCTTAAAAGAACTATATGACAGCAACCACTTTCCCATAAAAATCACAAACGAAGACAATAGCACAACAACTCAAAACTACCTCCAACCAAAGTGGCATATAAGAAAAAAAAAACTGGCCAGTATACCAAGAAAACATAACGCTTCAACTCACTCAGAAAGAAACTGAACCTGAAGTCGATCCAGCCCGGATTAACGAAACAATAAACAATTTCCAACAAATCATAACCTCAGCCGCAGACAAATCCTTTGGAATTCTCAGACTACAAAAAATCAGGAAAAGACCGGTACCGTGGTGGAACGAAGAATGTAAAATCGCCATGCAAGAGAGTCATCACGCTTTCAATAGAGCAAAAAAACATCCCACAAACGAAAACCTAACCGAGTTCAAAAGGAAACGCGCTAACTTCCGTAGAATAATTAAAGAAAATAAAAAACGATCATGGAGAAACTACATAACATCAATAAATCCACAAACACCAACATCTGCAGTATGGAAAAAATCAAAAGCATAAATGGACCCAAACCCTCTACGAATATCCAATTCTTGGAATCTGATGACGGTCAAATCGTAACTCAAGCCCACGACATTGCTAACACATTAGCTAAACAATTCCAAGAAAATTCAAATAACATAAACTCACCACATCCTATAATAATCTACAACAATATACACCATGATCTGATTCACAACGATAACAACTCACCACTAAACTCACCTTTGACACTCAAAGAAATAAATTCCATTCTCACATCAACAAAAAACTCCGCCCCAGGACCAGATAATATCCCCAACTTACTGCTAAAAATGGTCCCAAAAACAAGAATAAATTACCTGTTAAAAATCTCCAACTGTATATGGATCCATAAAGTTTTTCCAGGAAATTGACAAAAAGCAGTTGTAGTTCCAATTCCCAAGCCAAACAAATGCAAACAAAACCCTAACAGTTATCGCCCAATTGCATTAACAAATACCATGTGCAAACTACTAGAAAAAATCGTAAACCGTAGGCTTAGATGGTACTTCGAAGTAAAAAAACTTCTTAACCCAAATCAATAAGGTTTCCGACACTACCGTTCAACCAAACGAACTTGGAAACAAATATCTGCGACGCTTTCCTCAACGAAGAATACATAGCCGCCGTATGCCTCGATATCGAAAAAGCCTTCGACACAATCTCGAGAACCAAAATTATTAACGCCCTCATCGATCTAAAAGTAAATGGCAATATGCTATCCTTCATAACCAACTTTCTATGCAATAGATCAATCCAAGTCAGAGCAAATGGATCTCTGTCACATCCGGTTATAATCAAAAACGGAGTCCCACAAGGATTAGTAATGAGCACCACACTATTTTTAATTGGAATCAACGACATCACCACCAACCTCAAGCCACCAATAAAAACTCAGCTATTTGCGGACGACATAACAATCATATGTAGCGGAAAAAATGAACTCCATCAACGAACATTTACAAACAGCCATCAATACCCTTCAAGACTGGTCAAAAACAACGGGCTTAAAATTTTCTCCCAAAAAAACCCAAGGCATCCTATTCACTAGGAAAACCAAACCCAATCCCCCACCTAAACTATATCTGAGCAATCGTAAAATACAGTTTACTGACAACATCAAAATACTAGGCCTTATTTTCGACAAAAAATTATCTTGGACGCCACACCTAAAAACCTTAAAAGAATCCTGCATAAAACGACTTAACATAATTAAAACCCTTTCCAATAATAACTGGGGAGCGGATAAAGACACTCTCCTAGTAACATACAGAGCATTAATCAGATCCAAACTAGACTACGGCTCTATCGTTTACAACTCAGCCAAAAGCTCCATCAAAAAATTAATAGATCCAATCTTCCACTCAGCTCTTAGACTAGCCACAGGTGCATACCGAACATGCCCTATAAACAGCCTACTATTCGAAGCCAAAGAAATGGCACTTGAATCCAGGAGGAGGTTCCTAACTCTTAAATACGCACTAAAAGTCTTATCTAATAACCCTTCCTACAACAACATCTTCTCCAATAGATTCAAAGCTTTCTACACCAATAAACCCAAAATTCCCTCTTCTTTCTATATCAGACTTAACAAAATCCTTCAATCCACCACTTTCAAAATCCACCTCATCATGGAACGTAAACCACCACAAATCCCCGCATGGATAATAAAAACATTCCCAACAAACACCAGTCTTGCCGAACTTCCCAAAAAAATCCCCAGTTCAACTGACCACAAGACTCGATTCCTAGAACTAAATAACAACTACGCCCAACACAGCAAGATCTACACTGATGGGTCAAAAACGGACACTGGAGAAAAAACCAAAAAAACAATAAACCTCCCTTCTTCATCATCCATCTTCACAGCCGAAACTTATGCCATCCTGGAAGCCATTAAATATGCACACTCAAATAACGAAGCCCAGATCGTCACATACACCGACTCCATGAGCGTTACAAAATCTCTAATGAAATCATACGATCAAGAAAACCATCTAATATCCACCATCCAAGAACTAAACCACAACTAACCTAACACAAACGCCACAGTCATTTGGATTCCAGCTCACCAAGGAATCGAAGAAAACGAAAAAGCCGACACAGCAGCGAAAGAAGCCACAGTCCCCCTACTTACCAACAACGGTAACCATCTTCCAATCCTCTGCAACGACCAAATAATCCATTGCAAAAAAGTAACAAAAAATGAATGGAACAATACATGGAAAACAACTAAAAGCACCCAACTACACAAAAGTATCCAAGACTTTCACCAGCAAACACCGAAATTTAACAACAGGAAAAAAGGAATAATTACCACACGCCTAAGAACTGGTCATACCAGGCTAACATATGAACACAAAATGAAAAAAACTACATCACCCACCTGCACTCATTGCAATAACTATCCATTAACAATAACACACATACTACACGAATGCCACACCACAGAAACCCAAAAACAGAAATATGGAATCAACGCAAACATAAACCTGACTTCTCAAAATGGCATACAAAGAGTATTAAAATATCTCAAAATCAAACTACTACTCACATATCTAATGGCGCCGTCGTCGCTAATGACCTCGTTGTCGATGCGACAATAAAATAAAAAAAAAAAATTTTTTTTAACTTATTATATTTTCTGAGATATGAAAATGACCATGAATTTTTATTTAAGATCAATTCGATTCATTTTTATTAATCCTTTGCATTATGATTTGTCATGACGTGCGTCTATAATCCACAGATTGTGTCAATCACTTGGCTATTAACAGTGTTATATTCAATGTTACGCAAACAAAATCCGATTAATGTTTATAAATATATTTTTATGCATACATATATACAAAGTTTATCAAGTTTATCAAGAAAGTTTTTCATGACTTTTAAATGTACTGTTACTAACGATTTATCCAATGAGCAGAAATAATTTTTGATCTCGAAATAAATAATTGATTAGTAACATTTTATTTTAATTTGTAAACAGATGTTTATTTTGAATTATAATGTCTGGAAAATAATGACAGAAAGTCATGTTTATTTTATCCTTTTAAGATGAGAAGAATATGATTTAGTACTGTGTATGTATGTATATATTTATTTCAGCCTCTTTGGCTTTGAAATTGACTTTGGTTTTTACATTTGGTTTCTTTTAAACATTACGCATAATCATAAATTTCTATCTGTAACATTTTTTAACATACTTTGCTTCATCCTATACCTGTATTTATTATAACTATACTATCTTTTTCCCTACGTTAATATCTTAACCTAATTCTTTCACTTTACTTCGTGTTTTTATGCTTAATTTGTTGCTCTCTTCTTTCTAGAACTGCGTTAGCTTTGCTTCCCCTTCTCTCTGTCTTTCTTTATCTTTCTTTCTTCTTTCTATTCGTCTGAACCAGTTTACTATTTCTTTCCCGCCTTCTTCACTCAGTATCTCTTCCAGACTCATTTGTTGTCTCCATTTCTCTACAAACTCTCCAATGCTCTAGTGTTCTCCCTCCATCCTCGCACAGCTGACATCTCTGTTCTTCCTCATTCGCCTAGAATTTACCTCCATTCTCTAGGGTGCCGTATCTTGCTCTGGCTAACACCTGCTCTCTATTTTTCTTTGTCTCCCTTAGGTATTTTGGCAATTCTCCCGTTACCAGATACTTACAATTGTATCTCGTCTTTTGGATTCTGTTCCACTGCCTTTTTCTTTGTATTTCCGCTCCCTTTTTCTTTAGATTCCTCGATTGGTTTTCCTTCTCTCCACAATTGTTCAATTCCTATCTGATTAAAACCGCACTTTTCGAGGTGGTCTTGTCTTTTCTTTATTCTATCCTGGTTCCCTTTTCCTGCCTTCCTTTCCTTTATGCATTTTTTGACCATTCCTCCCTCTTTTTCTCCTTCTATCCTTCTTTCGTATCCTACCGCTCTTTTTGCCAGTATAATCTTCAGCTTTTCTCTTTTCGTTTCTTCCATGATTATATAGTCTGGTGTCCTGACGTTCAGACCGAGCGTCCATTTAATATATTTTTTCTGTATTCTCTCCAGTTCCGCTTTTTCCGCCCATTCCCAGATTTCTGCTCCATAACCCAGGATTCCCACAACTAGGCTATCGAATATCTTTATTCTCCTAACATAGTCGTTTCTAAACATTCTCTTCCTTATTCCCCATGTATGCTTCATTACCACATTCACTTTCTTTACCAAATATTTTATATGTTCATTGCTCTTACCGTTACTCATAAGTCGATTGCCCATAATTAAATTACCAATTCCATGTCCATTTCTTTTTTCTTCCACCTTCTTTTCCAAACACTATCATCTTAGATTTACTCTCATTTAGTACCAGCTTTTTCCTATCTAGATATTTCTCCATCCTTCTCAGCATTTCCTTCATTTCTTTTTCTTCGTTTGCTAGTAATACTATATCATCTGCGTATGAGAGCAAACTTTTTTTTCCTTACCACCACCCCTACGGCTTGTCCCTTCTTGAACTCTTCTTCTATATCTGCTATAAAGGTTGTAAATAGCATGGGGCTGAGTGGACAACCCTGTCGCGCCCCTTCTTCTGTTCAGAACTCTTTGGACATCTCTTCATCTGCCTTGATCTTGTTCCTGGTCTATGTAGATTTCTCTTGTCTTATCCACCAGTTCCTTACTGATACTTGCCTTTTCCATAGTTTTCCATAGCTTTTCTCTATCTATTTTAGCGAAAACAGCCTTTAGGTCTATGAAAAAGAAGTATAACTTTCCTTTCTTCTTCTCTGTTGCTTTTTCTATCACAGGGATCTATGCTGTAGTATACGGGGTGTCTGCGTTAAGTTTTGTCACCAGTTTTTAGGCATTTCCGGTAGTGCAATTAAAAAATGTTTCGGACATTCGAGTTCGGAAATAAATAGAAAATAAAACTCACAGGAAATTCGTGTATACAATGTATACTAAATTAACTTAAAAGAAAAAGATGCATGGATAACTGCGACGACAATGTCAAGTGCTCTTGGCGACTCTCGGCTTTCAGTCGACGAAGGAAACCCAAATAAAAGAAGGCTTATTGTCAGATGCTCGCAAAGTTGTAACAGCCACGCGAACAAAATTAATACCCCAAAAAGTTGAACAATTATGTTTTCTTTACAATAATTTAAAATAAAAAGTTTTCATATAATATTTTCATATAATATTATCAACTGTTTTCTTTGCTTGTCACTTTTTAAATTTGATTTCACTTATATAGAATACAAAAATATTTATAAATTTGAAAGAATAAATGTAAAATCCGATTAAAAAATTATCACTCCAGTGATGTAATATTCGGGTACTCGAATATTATAGATTTTTCGGGTACCTGAGTATCACAAACCGACCCGAGCCCGAAATGTCGGGTACCCGCACACCTCTAGTATATATATTGTCTACTGTCCCCCTTCCCTTCGAAAAACCTGTTTGGGTATTCGGCAGTATGCTTTTTGTTTCAATCTCTTTTTTTGATCCTTTCATTTAGGATCATTGCATATATTTTGTATGCGGTTTTGAGCAGTATCACTCCTCTATAATTTTCTACCGCCTTCCGGTCTCTTTTTTTATATAGGGATGAAATTATTCCTGTTCTCCATTGCTTTGGCATCCCTCCTCCTTCTCAAATCCTTTTAATTAGTTCTATCATTTTTTGTCTCGTCTCACTTTTTGTGTACTTCTATGCTTCATTCGAAATTTTATCTTCCCCCGTTGCTTTTTCATTCTTTAGTTTCATGAATTGTTTTTTTATCTCTTCTGTCCTAAGTTCTTGTTCGCCTTCGATCTCCTCTTCTCCTTCTCTGTTTCCCCTTGTGCCTCTCTTTTCCTTTTTGCTTTCCGACCAGTTTAAAAGCTTCATGAAGTGATTTTTCCATTCATCGATTTTAATTGCTTCTCTGATCGAAGTTCTTTCTTTTCTTCCTCTGTTAATGTAGCTCCAGATTTCTTTTTCTGATTTCGCACTCTTGATTTCTTCTAATTCTTTCTCTGCTTTCTCTCTTTGTTTTCTTTTGCACATTCTTCGGGATTCCGCTCTCTCTTTCAAATATGTTTCTTTATCCTTTTTATCCTCCTTCCATTTTTTAAGCTTTGCTGCATTCGCTACCTCACCATCTTTTATATCTTGTACACCTGCTTCTCCTCCACTTCTCATTTGTTATTCCTTCTTCAACCACCTCTTTTATTTCTCTCCATCTTTCTTCCAAAGAATCTTCTTTGTATATCTTCTTGCTGGTTATCACCTCATATTTTCTTATACTGTCTTCCTACATTTTACCTACATATTACCTCCTTCACCTCCTTCTCTTTCTCCTTTTTTGTTCCTAGTATCCTAGCTTACTATATAACGGCATATGATCTGACTCTATTCTATCCAAAACTCTAAACTCTTCTATTTTATTTATTCCCTCCGTATTTACTATTGAGTAGTCAATTACCGTGTGTTCCGTATTGCCCATGATGGGCAGGTGTATTCGCCTCTTTCATCGCTCTTAACATTTCCGTTATATATGCCACTCATTCTACATCTTCTACTGCTTTCAGCAGTTGCTCCCCCTCTTTATTGATCCTCTTATCTCTGGATACCCTTCTTCCTCTTCTCCATTGTATGTTCCTCCCTTCTCTCCTGTCCTCGCGTTAAAGTCCTCTCCTATCAGCATTTTAATTATTTTTCTCCTGTTCCAATTTTATTTGATCCATCATTTCCTTTCCTTTTTCTTTGCAACAAACTGTCCATATAATCCACGTATCTGTTCCTAACTTTATCCTCTTCCCCATTGCTCTGCTTATTCGTTCCCTTCTTGCTTTTCTTCCTCTATTTCTTCTCTCACTCTGATTATAATCCCTCCACTAGCTCTTCCTTTTGTTTTTTCTCTATGTGTACTGGCATTCCCATGTATAACGTTCTGGCAACCTTTTCTTCAGTTTTTCCCATGACTTTTCTTCCACCCATGTTTCGGAAAGCCCTACATAATCGAATTTCTCAATAAACTTCCAGAAGTCCTTCTCTTTTTTACTCAATCCTTTCACATTCCTCATCTCAATCCTCCGCTGCCCTTTCTTCTCTTACCAGGCATTCCCCCCACTCGTTCCATTTATACCATTTTTGTTCACACATATTTTCATATATCTAACTATCGCCTTTTCTCCCTCTTTCCTTTTTTCTCCTAGAATCTGTCTTAGTCTGCTTTGTATTTCCTCGTCAGATCTTTCTCTATGTAAACTCCATCTTTTAGATTCCTTCTTGGATTACTTCTTTTTTCTCTTTCCAGTCCGTCTTTGCCACCACTATTTTTCCCCTCTTTTATCTTCTATGCTATCTTTATTCCTATGTCAACCTTAAATTTTCCTTTAAAAAGTCTTTTACCTCCTTCGTTGTTTCTTCGCTCCCTCATTTCGTTCCCCTTATCGTTATATTTCTTTTCCTATTTTCCCTTTCCTTCTGTTCCGTCTTACGCACTATGACACACCATCATCCACGACTCACTACTAAACTCGCCTTGCTTACATCTTATACACACGCACGCATACTTACATACACTCCAAGAAAAGAGACAGTCGACAGCGTTTGGAAGATTCGAGACAGTCAGTCGAAAAGGGGATTCAATCGAGAAAACAACGTCACAATTAATGTACAAATCTAACACATAATAAAGGAAATATAATAATATAGACAATAGTGTAATAGTGTAAATAAAAGGGCAATCCTCTTAAGGCAAGACGGTAACATTGAACTAGTTAGTATTCGTAAAGGGATACTAACACCGTGGTCGGAAAATTCCGCTTTTTTTGGAATTCTGGTACGGAACATTTGAGCCGGATTCGGCATAAAACTTAAAGAATCAGTGCTGTGATTGTGTATAACATCTAAGAACGTGAAAGGACAATACAAGTATTCTGAACAATGTCATTCACGGCAGAAGAAGAGACAACTCAAGGTTTAAGGGATCTCACTAAACGAAGAGCTGTCATCAAGGGACATCTGACTCAATTCAGTAAGTATTTATCCAAATACAATTCAGAACCAGACCCTGTAAAATTAAACGTAAAAATGAAACGACTCATCAAAGGCTTCGACAATTTTGAGAACATTCAAAACGCCATAGAATTGTTAGATAATGATCAATCCGAAGAGCGTGAAAATATAGAAGAATTGTATGATGATCTAATCACTGCTGCGGAAAAGATTCTCAATGCGGGTACTAGCATAATTGAAAATTGTTCTTCTCCGGCAACTACAACGGATGCATCAAATAGTAAGGTAAAACTACCAAAGATTGAATTACCAACATTTGATGGAAGATTGGAACATTGGCTTTAAATCACAATTCATGTCACTCATTGACACTCAAATAACACTATCTAACACACAAAAACTACATTATCTACGGTCCGCACTCTCCGGTGAAGCGGCAGAAATTTTAAATTCAATCGACCTCACTGAAGATAATTACGCATTAGCTTGGGAATTACTGAATCAAAATTACGGTAGCAAACGGTTTATCGTCTGGCATCATGGTAAGCTCTTACTCGATACCTCTCCCATTGAAAAAAATTCAGCACCGTCCATACGTCGATTCGCAAATAACATACGACAACATCTCAAGGCTTTACAAACTTTAAACCAGCCTGTTGATCAATGGGACACAATCGTGATCATAATGCTTCTTCCGAAATTGGATCGTGATACGAGGATGGAATTCGAGAGGAAGTTAGAATCACCGGATATTATTCCAACCTTGGATACATTCCTCAATTTTCTTCTGGACAAAGCAAGATATCTCGAATCCGGAGAAAGGAACTTACGACAAGGCGTTAACACTAAGAATAAGCCTGAAGTGTCAACCACGAACAAATTCTCAACGAAACGAATACAAACATTTAATGCATCTGCAATCACCTGCCCACTTTGTAACGACAACACTCACCGTGTATATGAATGCGAACAACTCACAAATAAATCCTCTCCTGAACGTGAGAAGTACATCCTGGAAGCTCACCTATGCAGCAACTGCCTGCGTAAAGGACACGCTGCCTCACAGTGTAAATCAATCTTATGCCGAATTTGCGATGGGAGACATCACACATTACTGTACGCGGAACAAACCCAACCTGCTCAGGAAAAACAATGACTAACAACCACCGGAACGGCACCACCTCTTGCATCACCCCACGATTTCTGCACTGAAGAATTGATGACCACTGCGAGGATAAAGGTGTACGCAAGAGACGGAACACATACACAATGCAGAGCTCTTCTTGATACTGGATACACTACCAATTTTATCACCGATGATTTGGTCAATAGATTACGCCTGAAGAAAAGGTACTGTGCTGTTCCGGTAAGAGCATTAAATTCTCTGCATACTACATGCAACTATTACACAACTGCAAAAATCCAATCCAATCACATCAATCTTACGAAAACACTCAATTTTTTCATTATACGCTCTATCTCCGCATTCATCCCAAATAACACAATCGATCGTGAATTTATTGCCATCCCACCAAACATCAAATTAGCGGACCCTGATTTCAATACAACAGTTCCAATACAAATACTTATTGGGTCAGGTCCATCTCTATCCCTACTCAGCATCGGACAAATTAAACTTCCATCAGCAACCAATTTAGATCTTATACTTCAAAAAACACAATTAGGCTGGGTCATTGGAGGAAGTGTCCCAAGTAATAATAAGAAACTGTTACAAACACACCATACATTTAACTTGCAATTCGAGTTGGAAAAATTTTGGAAAATTGAAGAAGCCATTAGCAAACCCCACCTTACTGCAGAAGAACAGGCAGCGGAGAACCTTCCGACTCAACACCACAAGAGCAACCGATGGCAGATATGTAGTCGCCCTTCCCTTTAGAGACACTGTAAACAATTTGGGTGACTCCCAAAAGGCTGCTATCACTCGAGACCAGACTAAATAGTGACCCCGCTTTAAAAGAGCAATACAACGCAATTATCCAGGAATACATAAACCTCGGACACTTAACACTTTCTCACAATACACAATTCGGATTTTATTTACCCCATCACGCAGTCATCAAGGACAGCAGTCAGACGACGAAGGTCCGCGTCGTTTTCGATGGTTCTATGAAATCCAACACTGGACTATCACTAAATGACACACTTATGGTGGGACCAACGATTCAAGAAGATATTCAATCATTGATTTTGAGATTTCATCTACATACCTACGTGCTGACAGGGGACATCGAAAAGATGTATCGTCAATTTTGGGTCCGCCCAGAAGATCGAAAATTTCAGAGAATTATCTGGCGAGATGGCAAGGGTCAATTAAGAACATATGAACTAAACACCATTACATTCGGTCTCTCAGCGGCCCCATATTTAGCAACAGGGTGTTTAAACCAACTGGCAAGGGACGGAGCTCATCGTTTCCCGATGGCATCAAAAATTATACAACGAGATTTCTATGTAGACGATCTCATTACGGGTACACCTACAAAACATGAAGCGATCCAACTCCGAGACGAACTCATTCAACTGTTAAAGGAAGGTGGATTACACATCCGTCAATGGGCATCCAACGATAAGTTCCTTTTAAAAGGATTGCCTGAAGGGTCCATCAAATTAACCCTATCAGGAGTCAACATTGAAGACATTAGGACTCTTCTGGAATTCACACCTTGATTCCCTCACCTATTCAGTCAGCCCTATTAACATAGACCACAAAATTAATAAACGAACCATGCTCTCCCAAATTGCAAGAATTTATGACCCGCTTGGACTACTCGGACCAGTAATTGTAATAGCAAAAATGTTAATGCAATCTCTTTGGCAATTGAAACTCGATTGGGATGAATCCGTTCCGTCAGACATTTACACCACGTGGCGTGAATATTGCATGCAACTTAAGCTCTTAAACGACCTGTCATATCCTCGCCACGTTATATTCAGGGAGGCAGGCGAGATTCAAATACATGGCTTCAGCGACGCAAGCGAGAAGGCATATGGTGCTTGTCTCTATCTACGATCGTCCAGCCAAAATCAAGTGAAATGTCACATATTGTGTGCAAAATCCAAGGTAGCTCCTCTCAAAACAATTTCTTTGCCCCGGCTGGAGTTATGTGGAGCACTGCTATTAGCAAATCTGTACCATACCGTCATGCAAGCTACTAAGTTGCGTGCAAATAAAACAGTATTTTGGACTGACTCGAGCATAACCCTTCATTGGATAAACACTGAACCAAACTTGTTAAAAACCTTCATCGCAAACAGAGTATCAGATATACAACAAATAAGGGCGATTGGAGACACGTCCCAACTAGTCAAAACCCAGCCGACTTTCTATCTAGAGGTTTATTTCCTAAGGAATTTTTACGGAATGACAAATGGAATACTGGGCCCAGCTGGTTAATCCAACCAGAATCACAATAACCAGTATGGGAAATCAAACCTGAACTGAAAACCCGTTTTTGTCTAATCGCAGAATCACAACCCGACCAAATCTGGAACCGTTTTTCATGCTTTAACAGACTCATAAGGACCGTCGCTTATTGTCTGCGATTCAAAAGAACATATCACGGAACCCTTTGCGTGGAAGAATTAAAGGAAGCACATGACAAGATAATCAGACTAATGCAACAAAGTTGTTTTCCGTCGGAAATTCACGACCTCTTACCCCTATATCAACCGATCCTAATGATCTATCTCCACTTACCCCAGGTCATTTCTTAATTGGTCAACCATTAACAGACATTCCCGAGTATGATTTCAGAGATACACCCGTCAGCAGATTATCTAGATGGCAACACCTACAAAAAAATCCGTCAGAATTTTTGGACTCGTTGGCACAAGGAATATCTCAATGGTCTGAATATTCGTACGAAGTGGACTCGGGGAGAGATCAAACTCCGAAAGGGGACTTTGGTCATCATCCGAGAGGACAACCTGCCACCGCTCCAGTGGAAAATGGGAAGAATCGTTCAAAATCATTCTGGGGCTGACGGCATCGTGCGAACCATCTCCATCAAAACCGCAGCTGGAATCGTAACTCGAAACATTAGGAACATAACCCCGTTACCCATTAATAATGATAGCACATCTTAATTTATACAATCGGATGTAAGACCATCATCGGATCTCAAAACTCATCTCATCAGTTGAACCAATCGTTCAACGGGGGGCGGCATGTTCCGTCTTACGCACTATGACACACCATCATCCACGACTCACTACTACACTCGTCTTGCTTACATCTCACGCACGCACACTTACATACACTCCAACAAAAAAGACAATCGACAGCGTTTGGAAGATTCGAGACAGTCAGTCGAAAAGGGGAATCAATCGAGACAACAACGTCACAATTAGTGTACAAATCTAACACATAATAAAGAAAATATAATAATATAGACAATAGTGTAATAGTGTAAATAAAAGGGCAATCCTCCTAAGGCAAGACGGTAACATTGAACTAGTTAGTATTCGTAAAGGGATACTAACACCGTGGTCGAAAAATTCCGCTTTTTTTGGAATTCTGGTACAGAACACCTTTCTTTCCTCTTTCAGCTCTAAGGTTCTTATTCTTCTATCTAATTGTTTCCTCTCCTTCTCTGGTTCTTCTTTCTCTTTTCATCTTTCTTCCTTCCATGGCTCTGTCTCTCTCTCTCCTCCTTTATCTCTACTCTCAACTTCTCTATCTCTGTTACATATTTCTGAAGTATTTTTTCCATTGTATTCTCCCATGTATTCTCCTTGTCATTTATCATTTCCTTCTTTACTTGGCTCCCTTTACTCCTACTTCTGACAGACGTCTCTGCCTTGCTTCCTTCTTTATCGACCATACATTTTTCCTTCACTCCTCTGTTTTTGCTTGCTCTTGTTGCCACCCTAACCTTTTTTTCTTAATCTTCCTTTTCTTCTTTTTTTGTTTTTCCCGTTTTTCCTCCTGTCTCAACCCTTTAATTATCCATTTGCTCCCTACTTTTGCCTCTCGCGCCTTCTTTTTACTTTTCAATCGGATTTTCTATCGCCAATCCTTTATCTTTTTCTCACTCCACAAACGTGTCGACCTCCATTCTCAAACCCAGTCATCATGATTTAGTACTATTTTTTTTTTTTTTCATAAAATCGTGATAAAAGTTTTGATACTTATATTGCGCTAATTATGCATTTAATCAAAATGTTTGTTTCAAATTCTTTACTAAACATATAGGTAAACATAAATATATACTCAAGATAACGTTTGCTTCTTGGAATACTTCAACGAATTTTGCTTCTTGATTCAGGGTTATTTATAGATTAATTGTATTTATTTCTTTTATAAACATGTTTTAAAGTTTTACATTATATTTTGTTTTTAGTATCTGTTTTTTTTTTTTTAAGAAACATAGTTCGAACTTTTGTCATGAAATAACTTTTTCTTATATTTTATTTTATTAAAATACTAACGTAACATTATTGTAACATCTTTATAGAAATCAGTCTAATTGTTTTTAAAGAATGATTTTAAGATTTTTTAAAATCATGATTTTTTTAAAAGACATTTATTTCATTCAAACTGACTCAAAATAATTAAGATTTCTTTAAGACTCACAGTCAGTAATGATTTTGGTGTATATATTGCATGTAAATGAAATTATATTACCTTGAAATGAAGCATTATGCATTCTCTATCTTATTTCATTTGTATTATTCGTGTTTGTTTACATTTTTTTTTATAACAATGTAATTCATATATTTTTTGAAAGTTTGCAGATTTGATCTAATATGATAGATATGTTATTAAATAATAAAATGTTGATTTAAGTGTAAATCATTAGTTATTGAAATCTATAATGAAATTTGTCAGATACTAATAGTGAATGTAGATATAATATATTAATTTTACAATAATCATTCTAATCTATAGCAACGATTTTTGAGTTTTAAAAATGGATAATCAATTGTTTACATATTTTTTTAGTAAGTGAATGCAGCGAGATAAATTTACAATTTACTGCATGTGATATCCTTAAAGATGAGTAATAGAGATGAATAATAACGTATTACATGTAATACGTAACAATAGTATACCATGTTGGAACTTGATGCCTAGTATAGTAAACCTTCATATAACACGATTAATTCGTTCCGTATTGTATCGAAATTGTATTACAAAAAATTTAAAATAGGAATTAGAGGAATAGTTCCATATTATATCAAACTCATATTATACATATAAAATCGTATTATAAGAAAATCATACGAAAATACAGATATTTTTTCATAAAACGTATAAATAAATAATATAATATGAAAGAGAAAAACACAATATGTTTAATGTATTAAAGTATTATTTGACGAGTGAAGTACATTTGTTATTTGAAATCACTCTTGGTTTAATTCTTTTTCTTTTAATGGACTAATATCATTAATAGTAATTGCAAGTGTATAGTATGTACTATTATATTAATTATAACTGTATAAACATTCGTGCTGTATATGAAGGTCGTCCATGTTCATTAAGAAATGATTATTTAGAAATTATCGTCGTACGAATATCGTGTTACAGATGATCTGGCACTTTTTACTATTATACTGTTATCGCAATCGTGTACCGTCTTATACAAAGATTTACTGTATTATAACACTTTTAATACGATGCCTAAGTAATTTTCTAATTTTTTTAAATTTAATAATAGATTTAATATTATTATATCTGATATTACCATTAGCTTGTAATATATAGTGTGAGTCATTAAGAACTGTTATCTAAAATATTTCGTCTTTTATTAGTTATATGAGAAAAATTGAATTATGTTCCATTTCTAGGTTGATAGGCGACGTAAGTCGAAAAAGATGTGCGTTGAAGTACATAAGGTAGAGATGTATGCATATATTTATGCAAACGTATATATACATGTATACATGTTTATGTTTTATCAGATTAAAAGGTCTTTTCTTTTAAATATAGAAAAATGGTAACGGAGATCATATTTGAAATTTATATATTTAATAAGTATAATTACATGAAAAATAATTGTATCCTTTCGATTTCAGTATTCTATGAATAGTTTTTGAATGAACTGTTATGTTTCGTTTTTCTTGTAACATTAGAACAATTTTCAATGCACTGGTTCTTGAATCTTTTGCTATTTCTTTTAATTTTTTGGACCCTATGGACGCATATATCCATCCAGTAAAAACTATTGGTTTGGACTATGGGCGCATATATGTACATATGCGTTTGGCAAAAGTTACCAGCATGGACTATGACACATTTATGCGTTTGTCAACTTTTTCGATCTCAAACGTAGTATAATTATAATTATTTTGATATAAGATGTATATATGTGTATTCCTTAGTAACAGCAATAAACAAAACAGATGACGGTTTGTTTCTATCAATCTTTTGTTTCGCAAGGAATCGTGACTTGAGTCTTAACATACACAAATAAATTATTAATAAACCTAGTGATTCAAAAATGAATATTTTGTTGTTTAAAATATAAGTTTAAAGTTTATTATTTGCTATGTTTATTGAATTTAGTTTTCTTATTTTCAAATTAAGGTATGTTGTAAATTTTACCGTTGTTAATAAGTAATGAATGTTTAAAAATAATGTTTATCCATTATTTAATTTGGTCTAAAAGAATTACCATAAAAACTTATTGTTAGTTACACTCGGTATATTCAATGAACAGAGATCACACTAGCGAAAAAGTTTTCCGTCCACAGCGATCACAATCGCTAAGCGCTTCCCCAGAAAATATTCCTGGACTCAAAAGATTAATATGTAGACAAAAAAGAAAAAAAATGATAATTGATGTAGTGATAATACAGTTTTTTTGCTATTGTTACCTATATAGTATAACGTAATGTAATGCAATATAATTTTTATTTTGTTATTATTGTTTCTTGTACATTTATTAGAGTAGGAAGTATAAAAGTTGAAAGTTAAAACTTTGTTACGTCCTGGACGACGGTAGGATTATAGCAAACGCTATAGTCCAACCAAGGCGCGTAATCTGGAAAACTTTTTGTCCAATCGGCATGTATTGTACGTCCGATTCTGGTCGAGGACCGCGGTGATTACTACTGATTGGACCGCTTTCAAAATTGCGTTGTTGGTCGCGCGCGGAGATATTTTGTCACGGCGCGTTCACGACATTAGTAAGCACGGCTCGAGGAAATAAAAACGTAACGAGAGAATCGCTTAGAAAAATGGATACGTTGATAAAACACATAGATAGAAACGTTGGGAAGGTAATTCGAGAAGAAATAATGCACCTCAATCCAATAAGTCAATAATAATCGAGATAGTAATCGGCTTTTCGCTGATAATACGGACAGTATAGACAATAATAACGGCCGATGCGGCCTATTTTATCCCTTTCGGGATTTGATCGCACGACAGTGCTAACCGATCCGGAGAGCACTGAACATAACGGCTCGCGGGTCATCGGCCGAGCAGCAAAAACAATAACTACAACAATGTGGTAGCTTGTGACAGACAAACTTGTTTTTTTATATACGCGGTGGCGATTTTAATCTGAATCTCGCACAAACGTCGGACGCCAGACGTCACAACTTATTACTGACCGAATCGTAGCAACTCGCGATATACGTGTCACCTTGCCATATCCTTTGATCCTGTAGTTTGCAAGTGTGTGTATGTGTGGCATTTCCGTATATTATGTTCTTTTGTCCTATGTCTTCGACAGATTTTTTTGTTCATTTTTATTGTGATCCATTTCATTGGGAAATGTTCAATATCCTCATTCTATTAAATAGTCAGTTTATCTTAAGTTGTCCTATTGTGCTTATCTTCGCAGCCAAGTTATAAGAATAGACAATAACAATCTCTTGCATCTCTAGTAAGTTTTCCCTCAGGATCTTACACTCAATTTCCTCGCTGTTTTCTGCAATCTTTGAATGCGCTAATCACGTCCTTTTTAATATCCATAGAATCTATATTGGTTATTTCTGCCTTCGCAGTTGGTTTTAAGCATTGTAGACTCTAGAAATGTACGTAGAAATTAATCTTTCCAGAATGTAATATTACTAATAAAAAGCTATATCATTGTTACAGCATGAATTACATGCATATATACACAGGTTATCTCGTTAAAGATTCATGCAATGTAAGTGCAACATGTGCGGATCAATTTACAAGGTTTACATACCATTATTGTGGGATATGCAGTTCTGGGAAAGGGTCCAAGACTTTCCCTGGTGCTCGACTGCAGGTGTCCCGAGTCGTATAACATAAACAATAAAGAAAGTTAGGTCTGGGCCTTGAGACTGTTTATGGCTAGCCTTTCAGGCCTAACGTCTAAGACTGAGAGTATGGATGCGTTTGCATATATGTGTGTATTTGTGTACGAGTGATGAATTTTGTGCGGAAGAAAGAGAGTGCGTGTCGAGAAGTCAGGGAGTGCGTATCGAGAAGTGAGAGAGCGAGTGTCGAGAAGTCGAGACGTAAAAGAGAACAGAGTGAGAGTTACGAGAAAGAGAACAGAGTGTATCGAGAGTTGTGAGAATTAAGAACTCAGTGTACATCGTTATTCGTTATTTAATATTAATAAACCAATCTTACTCATTATTCAATTCCAAATAAACAACCATGTAATAAAATTTCTATAAATTGGGATCTCGTCCGGGATACCTAAAATTGGTGACTCAGCCGAGATTCCTACAAATTGGGGGCTCGTCCGGGATTCCTACATTATTTAATTACAGATCAGATTTTAATTTACAAGATCAGATGGCAACACATTCATTGATATATTTAAAAGAAACAGTACTGAAATTAATAAGATTAATAAGAGAAGAGGATGCACGTACAATTTGATACTAATTTACAAGTGTAATTGGGATCACAATACAAACACAAATTTGATAACGATGAAAATTTTGATACAAACATTTCTTAAAGTTCATTTTGTGCCACTACAGTTTATTTATTTTATGGTACAAATAAAAAAATAATTTCGAAGAATTATAAAGAAATTACATAATGCAAAATAAAATAGACGTGTCTATAAACAAAAGTAATAATAGAAGGCAAGAATTTTTCTATGAAACATTCAATGATATCAATGAGTAATTTCGAAATGTGTAATGTTAGTGACCGATACAGCATTTGCAATCAGATGCTAATTTGCAGACAAACTTCAGTAGTTGACAAAACCATGGAAGTGAACTAAGATTTATATTGTCTATCTTACATAAGGATACTATTGTTTGAAAGCTGTCTTATAAATTACCTATTAAAAAATAGCGGCTCAAAAAAGGATTCAAAAAAAAAGATTTTGTGAAAGAAAAAAAATTATTTTTCTAGAAAGAAGTACAGTCTTTAGTTGGGGTTTTATTTAATAATGCAGTTAATTCTTTTTTCAAGAAGTTAGAACAAGCAGCTCCTGTTAACCGTAAAGGTCAAAAGAATAATCCTATCAAATGATCGTCAATAATACCGGCTCATACATTGTTATTAAATTGTTCCTGATCTTTGATTTGAATAATATCATGAAGATTTTCCTCGTTCCAGTGATGTGGATTATGAAAATTAATTACGCCATCCTAAAACTAGTCTTATTTGTAAACAGTACCATGTGTAGAAAATACTGCTCATTGATATATGTATATTGTATTCAACTGTACAAAACTTCTCATAATACATAATTACTTTCGGATAAACCTTGCACTCTTTATGGTAAAGGATGAAGTTGCTGCTTATGTTAAATTTTCTATACCTGTCTTATGCCTGTTTTTTCTGTTTCTCTTATATTATAGAATTAGAAAAAATATTATTCGAAACTTCTTTCCGTCTAACATCTCTATCACTAATAATAGTATTATTATTGTTTGTTGCATTTCTTGTAGGGGTGTGTGAGAATTTGAAAATATCGGGAACCCGATGATGGGGAAGAGGTCGAGTCGGGTCGGGTCGGGTTCCCGAGAATTTTGAGATTCTCGAAAGAATCGGGTTTTCCGAAAATTTCGAGAACCGTTTCTCGAACTACTCTACAGCGCCGTATAGCAGCTTACAAAATATGTAAATACACGTTTGTTTATATGACACTCTTAAAAAGAATTCGTAGACAACATTCTTTCAATTTCTTCTGCCAGTAAAGTTAATGGAAACACGGATTCTAAGAATCGACCTGTTGTAAACATACGTGTGACTGCGTGCTTAGTACTTGGACATCATATACGCTGAGCAGTATCGTTGAGAAATTCGGAAAGTTCAGACGTATATTTCAATCTGTGTGAATTTAATAAAGATTAAAAATCTTTAAAAAAAATGTCAAGTGATAGTGAGAGCAAAGTTGTAGTAGCAGGAAGTAGTGCAGAAGATATCGTGCAAAGGAAGAAGGTAAAGAGAAGCTCTGTTTGGGAACATTTTCAGAAAAAAGATGATATAAAGGCGGAATGCATACGTTGTTACCATGAATTTAAAACTAAGTATGCAAATTCTACTGGTTTATTAAGTCATTTGAAGCATATGATGCATCCAAACATAAGTATATGTACTAGGAAAGAAACTGAATCGATATAAAACTTGTCGTGCAAAATGATACGCGAAAGATTGTTAAACCAAAAAATATAACAGAAGGAATTGCTCGAATGATAGTTCTAGATCTGCGATCTTTCGATATAGTTGAAGGCGTGGGCTTTAACGAATTATTTATGCTTGTTCCCAATTCTTTCCCAAATCTCAATTCTTTCGGGAATTTCGGTTCTTTTGAGAATCTCGGCTCTTTCGAAAATCCCAACTCTTTTGAGAATCCCGACTTTTTCGGGAATCTCGATAAATTCGAGACTCTCGAAATTTTCAGGTATCCGTCCCGATCCCGAAAAAACTCCGTGATCCCGACCCGACCCGATATTTCGGGTTAGGTTCTCGCACACTTCTAATTTCTTAAAAGTACCAGTTTGTTGTAAAGACGTTTTCCTCTCAAGCAAAGAGTGATTCAGAAATCATTCTGCATGCAGATGTCCAAGTGCAAAGCTATATTTTTAGTGACGTTTTATATCATAGCTTCTCATATTTTTAGTACATTTTTCTACAAAGCTATATTTTTAGTGACGTTTTATATCATAGCTTCTCATATTTTTAGTACATTTTCCTATTTTAGTTCAAAGTTTTGTGTACCCAAAAAATTTTTGCATGTATTTTTAGATACCACTTATACTTTTTCTTCTGGATTTGTTAATATTCTATCAAAGTTTAGGTTTTGCATTAATTTTCTTATCTACGATTCTGAAATTCCTTCTTTGTGTTTTTGCAATTTGTGTTTTGACAATTCTGAAAATATCTTTTTTAAATATTCAAATCTTGTTCCATTTTTATTTACTGTTTTTACAAAATTCTTCATAACTCCAAATTTTGTAAAGATGGTAAATACATTTTTTTCTGATCGACCAAATTCTTAAATTCTTTTGTCAAAAGAATTTTTTTGTTAGATTAAATTTTAATTTTATAGCTCTCGCTCGGCTGTTCTGCTTACTTAGAAGTAGCACTAAGAAAAAATATTTTTTGTGTCCACTGTAGTGATCCATTCATTAGTATTGGTGTATTTTTGGAGTTCTCATAAATATACCAATTTTCGTAATTTATTTTTATTGAAAATAATTTTAGAACAATATATGTTTCAATTTTATCTCGTAAGTACGGGGAATTGGACATATATTTTCATATATTACTATTGCTTTTAAATTTCTTTTTGAAGAATCTATAAAAAAACCTGCACTCCTGAAACAGATGTTCAGATTCTAAATATGAAATTCTATTTGCATCCTGACAACAGAGTTCGTTGTTTATTAAAAATTACTTTTACTGTTAATACTATAGCTTTTGTTTCTTTTTTTCAAAAATATGTATGTAATAATTTTTCCTGAAAATACTGCGATGTTGCAGTCGTGGTCAAAATTTAATTGCTATTTTTAATTTAATTTAAGCCTTTTAAATTAGTTTTATTAAATATATATTAAATGTCTCTTTCATCAGATATTTTTAAATGTGTTTGATTTTTCAATCGTAGTTTTCAGTGACAATTTCTCTCTTTTTCTAGCATATGGAATATAAGTATATCATATATTTCTTATTGGCCTTAGATATAATAAGTTTGTTTAAGTAAAAATAGTAATCACCGAATGTTGCATTGTCTGATGATTCTTTCCATATTACTAGACTATCAAAAGATTTCATTTTTTTCTGCTATCTCGATCATTAAAATAAGCAATGAATCAATATGTATATTGAAAATGAAGATGGCTATGTGCAAATCACGTATTGTCACGTGCTTTTGTACGGACTAACTTTAATTTTGCATGCCTTTTTTTTATGTAGTATAGGATAAAATAAATTCCGATAACGAATTACAGAGAAATCTCTAATTCTATACGATTCTCACATCGAGTACAATTTATGTAGTTATAAATTGTTTTTTTCTTTCAATTAAAAAGCCTAATATGGTTGCTTGATCATGTTGGATTGAAAATTTAATTCTTCAAGAAAATTTTCATTCTTTCTGCAATTTATCTTTATCTTAATGATTGATAAAAATTCGTGTACATACATACAATCATAAGAAAGTCTGAAGATATACTAATATTATAATAACATTACGTTGTATCTGACATCAAGTATAATATTAAGGGCTAAGAAAACGAAGGTTAAGACTGAGAAATGTAAATATTGAATTAATACTCAAAATGAGGTCTTTGAGATTTCTCCCTCACAGCAGAATTAGTAACTTTTTGGATTAAGATGTTATTGTGCTGCAAGCTCGATCAGGAATAAAATAGAATTATTTAATATACAAATACTTAAATACAGATAAGAAAAAAAGAACTTTCGTCAAATAGGATATTTATTTCGCAAAGGGTTATTGCAAAACGATTTGCATTAGCACGCCAGCTACAAACAGCTTGAATCTTGACACGGATTTGTTTTTATCCATTTATATCCTAATAAGTATAATAGCTATCAGAAAGTTATATAAGTAAAGCTATATAAGTAAACCCATTGATGATACGGACGGGTATAGAACTCTTTATTTTTTTGTAACTCCATTTACGGACATCAAACATCGAGAAACTGTTCCTTTTCCCCATAACTTTTGAACCACAATCTCATATCTTAGGCAATCTCTTTTTGGTCATTTTTACATTAGAATTGCCTAGAATTGGTTTGATTATGAGTTGTGTGACACTATGTATATTTGTAGCTTAATGTTATATTGAGCAATCAATGTAATTAATTTGACTACTAGAAATTGTGTGATTGTAGATATCGGATATTATTTTAAAATATGAATTATACTAAGAGGGTTTTTTTTTTGTTCTATGAGATGTTTTTGTAAAGTTTGACAGATTGAAGAAATATCTTTTTTTTAGGTAATCAGGAATAGATTTTTTTAGAATTTATAGTGTTTTATACAGAACTTATGATTTTGCAGAAAGCTAAAATAGTCCAAGCGCATTTCCGATCAAATCAGAAGTGTATGAGAGGAAAAGATATACTTATGATTTCGTGATGATGCTGGATTGCAGATTTAATGTTTCATTATCATTAATTGTACAATTTTCGCTTTTCTGGTTAGAAAAGTTCATTTTTGTCCTTAGTGTGAGAGAGAAAAGATTTGGTACTTTTTAATATTATTTTCAGCACTGTTTATGAAAATTCTTTATGATTGAAGTTAGTATATTCTCTGTGTATTTTTCAATTGAAAAGTTTGTTTGGAGTGTGATGTAATTAAAGTATACATATGTGGGAAATGTAAAGTTTGTTAAGTTAATGCTGTGAGTTAACGTTAGATGTAAAATGTGACTTATTTTACTGGATATTCCAGGATAGATTGAAATTGTTTAGTTTCTGGATTTGAGTCAAAAATTATTATTTCTTAAAAGTATAAAACTAAAAAGTAAGTAAGTTTTTAGTGTGAATATATGTATGAAATATATATAAGTCAGATCTTTGGATCCTTTGGATTTATGTTGATTTTACGTTTAGTCTTTCGATTTTTAGATTTATTAGTTTTGTAACTTTTTGCAACTCTACATGCTTGCATCAGAAATTTAGTCTTACATTTGTTTGGATTTACGTTCGGATTTTAATTTTATAATTCTTCAAATTTGCAATTTCAGTTTGCGAGTAAGTATCTGTACGATATTGTTAGAGTGTTTGGTTTATTAAGTTTAAGCTAAAGTTAGAGTTTTAACTTAATTAAGATAGTCTCATTGTCATGTGTATTTATCTGTTTTTTGTTTATAATGTTATGGGTTAGTTTTAGTTAGTTTGAGTTAGTTCATTTGTAAACAATAAATTTGTATTTTTATCTGCTTTAAGATTCACACTTTATCGTTCGTATTTTACGAAATTATATTTAAAAAAAGTTATTAAGATTTAGGTTTTATATTTCAACTATATCGTCATATATTGCATTTAAGGTAGTTTAGTCCTTAGCATATTTTTATTTGAATTTAGGTATGATTTTTTTTCTATGTACTCATTTAACCATTGTATACATATAGAGCTTAATCTTTTTTTTGTATATGTAATTAAATTATAACAGATTGGTTTGATATTGATTGGTTTAGTATTGTATTTATTGCCTGTCCTTTATTCATGTTGTTTTTTATATCTAAATTTTTCACAATTTGATATTTTATGTTTCGATGTTTAACACTCAAGTATGAACATGTATACGATTCATTCTGGTTGATATTTTATATTATAAAATATTTCGATGTACTGATAAACTTCTGTTTAAATGTTTTTGTTTATCGTTGATATTCTATGAAATTTTAAGTTCTACTTGATAATGAACCATTTTACTCTTGCATGCTGTATATCCATCTTCTTTATCAGACCCAAAACTATCATCTAATTCTATTTCGTGTTCAGAAATATCTTTTGCAATAATTGTTTGGGCGACTGATTCAATAAATTGATATTCCTCGGTTTTATTTTTTACATTTATCCATCTTGATAGACATACTCAAAATATACTGTTCCAAATATGAGAAATTTCAGTGAATTTTGTATGTAATTTTAATTTTCTATGTGACTCAGACAGCTTTTCTTTAATCGACAAAATTTTACGTAAAGCATCAAACGTAGAATTCAATTTGGTAAATCCCGGTTTAGTTAGCAAACAATGAAGACTCTGAAACATTTTTTCTGCATGGGATAGGAGACTATTTTTCATAATATATAATATTTTTCGGATTTCAACATGAATTTCTTATAAGTGGTGTAATTTCTCCAAACATTTTGTTATATCTTCAGTTGCTATAAGATTTAACATATGTATATGAGTAGCAACGAAAGTGAATAAAGAAAAATTATTCAGTATCACTTTTTATAAGAGATTTTAAAACTAAATAGTTGTTATCAATCTGGCTTTATCATTCATTATTTGTAAGCAGCTGCAGATCAAATTGTTTGAACGCTTTTGCAAAATTTAATCCGTTATCTGTGATAGTTTCATAAATTTTGTCTGTTGATGTAAGCCATAGCTTGAATATATTTCTTTAAAAAGCAAGTTGATCATACATATGCGTACATACATACGAACGTGAAAAACGACGATTTAAAACAGATTTTCGTTCGAATGTTTCCACATTTACTTATTAATTTGTTGTATTTAAAAATTTTTTATTTTTCGATGATCATCCGTCTACTGTAATACAAACATATTATATCTGTATTTTATGTAATTTTTGAAGATTTTCATAAATATTGATTTGCCTACATACGATTTAAATGTTAACGTTCTTATTTGTTATTTTTTAATTTTAAATTGTAAAAAATAGTTGGAAAGTACAGATTTTCAACACTATTAAATAAGCGTGAAAATATGAATAATATAATTAATCACATCTTTTTCGAGAAAATCGAGTTTGTATCTGAATTTAGCTAATTCTAAACGTGAAAGGATATTATGCTACATGTAAATATAAGTAAAAATATCGAATTTTTTCATCTAAAGTTTTATTTTTAAGGAAATAGAATTTAAATGTTTGGTAATTGTGCATAAAATCTCACTAATTTTGATAAAATTTAAATATGTTATCAGGATGAAAATTTTGAATTTTTTCTTATACATATTAAGCGCTGCTCAGACTTGGTTTCCGAGATTTTTGCAAAAAACTATTGCTACAATGAATATTGCCTACAATGAATATGGCATATATTACGTGTCTGTGCCAGCATATGTGTGAGCATGAGTCACCGATTGTTCATGGTTTTTATAGATATCGTTATATCGATCCCGGCAATGGACACGTATAACGGGTACTCGATTTGAGTAGCCGGTCGCCTCACGGCGGCCGGAATAAAATACCTAACTCAGATCTAATCCATTAAATTAGTTACTAAGTAGGATAGTTAGGTTTAAGTAAAGTTTGGGTTAGGCTTTTAGCACATAATATGTACATATTGCACTTTATATATATATATATATATATATATATATATATATATATATATATGTATATAACACGTAGTGTAACAAATATAATAAACAAAAGTCACTACTTGTAAAAATATAAATAAACATTTATTTCCTTTACAATATATTTTTCTTTTTGATTTTTATTTTTTGTGTAAATGGTGTTGTTAAAATCTAATTAATTTCAGTTGAAAAATTCAATCGTTTTACATGCATAATTCTATATTAATTTCTTATTATTAACAGTTTGAAGAAAATGTAACCAAATTAAGCTTTTAATCCTATTTATACTCTTTATATACTAACAAATGTATTTTTTGCAACTCTCATAATCGTTTGTTAATTATTCGTTATTTAATAACATTTTGTTTCCTTGTTATATTAAGATAAACCTGTCCTTAGCATATGTTGCTAGTCAAAGCTTAATTCTTTTAGTATTGTCATTTATAAGAATGCCTTATAGTAAAAATTAATTTATTTATTCTCTAAAAAATGAATAAATTCATTGCATTAATTTTCACGTAATTTTAAAATTTATACGTATATTTAATACACTATATATATTGATGTATATATGATATATGATGAAAGATATATTAATTAATTAATTAATTATATAATAATCTAAACATACATAAAATAATTCAAAAATTCAAAATCAAAATTCAAAATATGTAGATTGCAATATAAAACGTTGAACAAATGAACTAACGAATAAATTAAGATGTTTAAAAGTTGAGAATGGAAATAAATTGATATATATTGTGACTTAATTATAATTTTTCTGTTGAATAAGTTAATTTAATCACACTGAAATGAAAGTATTGAAATTATTAAACTCTTATTAATTCCTATGTTAATAAGACCTAGCGTATGTTCCTGAGCGTACAAGACAGTTGTCCTTGCTGCCCGTAAATATTTTGTTTACAGGCACGCGTTCTTATATTTGTGCTAAGGACATCTTTATTTTGTTCTTAACAGTACCTTGTTGAATGTTGTAGAAAGAGTTCGTCTACGTTCTCGTGATTATTATTAGTGTAATTATCAGTTGGCTTTTAGTAACATTTTAAATATAATTATCAAGTATTTCATCAGTACCGAGCATCTATCAGTGGAGTATATAAATATATAAAAAGTATGTAATATCTGTTTACTTTATTTATTTTAACAAAATTTAAAATTTTATTTCTAATTTAAATAATATAAAATATAATATAAAATAAATAATAAAATAAATCTTCTTTTGTTTTGTATTTATTACTGCAACATTACATCTTTCTGATATTGTAAATAACTTTTACATATTTATTTTATTTTTACTCTATTTTATTTTACATAGTTTTTCAAGCTTGGAATATTATGATATTACTTTGTTTGATATGATTTAGTATTGTGTAACTTTATTTAACAATCATTAGGATGATATCAATTTCTATGGTTTACAACTGAAAGAAATGAAAGAAGATATTGTATTTCTGTTATTTTGTGATATAACAGTGAAAGTCGATTGGGTAATGAAACTCGACAAAGTATAATAATAATGGGAATGTGATTCTATATCTTTGCTCTTTTCGTTCTAACTTTTCGTTATAATTTTTCCACTATTTGAATCTATGACATAGTGTTAAATTTATAAAAGATTTAATAATTTGTTTAGCAAGAGATTTTTATTCCTTAATGATTAATTTTTGGTAATATAAATATTTCAAAAAATGAATTCTTAAAAGTGTTCAGTGTTCTAAAAACGTTTTGGATTGAACGGTGATGAATTAATATCTAAAAATATATTTGATCTATTATAATTATTATTTTTTCTTTTCTTTTTTTGTAACTCTATGAAATTCTATGTTCTTTTTAAAGTTCTAATAATATCTGTAATATAATAGTCTTAATGTTTGTAGTATTTATAAATTTATTGAAGAGATTTGTAGTTGTCAATGAATTTTTTGTGTTAGTAGATGTAGACAAAGCTATGATCTTTCTTGGAAAGAGGAGTTGTTATATGTATTATGTCATTATTATACGAATATTCAGAACAATAATTTAGAAATTACTAGAAATTATTAAAAATTTCTGACCTTTCATAACGCTAAAGGTCATCGTTTATCATTCATTCGCTTATCAGTCATCGTTTGAATTCGCCTTCACAACCGTTTCCATATGACAAACAAGAATAGCCTTCTATATAAAAAGATCACCTTCATTTCATGAAAAATATTGTAAGCACAAAAAATTGTTATACAATGCTGGGTTGGTCATAGTAGGTCAGTCGACGGTAGACTAAAATAATAACGCGAAGTAAAACTACTATTTTGGTCTTTTGTACTTGAATTTTTCAATAATGATGTAGATTTACAATTATAGATGTTTTACAATTATAGATTGTATGTCTATGTTTGCGAAAACATATCTATGTTTCTCTGAAAACTTGAAAACCTGAATTTATATTATATGTAACATATGAGAATATGTTATTAAATGATAAAATATTCATATGTAGTATGATATCTTTCAATAATTTGATGTTACATTAAACTCAAATAATGTATATAATTATTTAATATTTTTGTATATGCATAATATAAATTATCTTGATATATTTTATATATTAATTATCTGCAATGAAGTATGTCAGAATTATGTTAATAATGATGATAGATACAGAAAATAATAATAATTTCATAATAATCATTTCAATTATTTAAAAGAAGAATAATAAATGGTTTTTATATATTTCTTGCAACCGTGGAATATCCTGTTTTTGTTGTTTTGGTATTCCAAGTACACTTACTTACTTAAATTTTATAAGCTTATAAGTGGACTTACAATTAGTTACATTTATTTTATATTTTTCAGTAAATGGACACAGTGCACCACAATAGAATGATCTTATAATTACATTAAACTTTATTCAACTACTGCATTTGATGACAGGTAAGTAAAACAAATAACATATAATAATATTTTAATGAAAAATAAAATAAATATTTCATAAATGTATAATGTTTTATATTTTGTAATAAAATAATCGCATATCTTAGAAATATATTGCTTATATTTTTTATAAATACATTGGTGTGAATAATTATAAACTCAAAGTAACTTTCATGTTTTTATTGATATTGAAATAAGAACTCAACAAAGTATCTATATATTTCTATATTACAACAAAGTATCTATATATTTTTCTATATTATAGTCCAAAACAAAACAAGGAAAAGCATATTATACAAACATTTTCTTCAAAAGTCTGAAAAAAATAAAAGTTGTTTTAAAATGTGCTTTTTAAGTTATGAATAAGTATAAACTCAATATTAATTTCCATGATGTTTCAGTCAATATTTCGTCGATTTTCTTCTATTTCTTATAACATGTAGTAATCAGGTACCCTATCAATTAGCATATTTAATGTGCTTTTAGGAATCTCTGCCAGATTTGCTATGCTGATTCTATTCTTTCTTTGAGTTCTGGGATATTATTTATTGGCGGCTTTTCCTGGTTGTAAACTTTCCCTACTAGGATCCTCAGAGATTCTCAGCGGGGTTTAAGTCAAGACGTAACGCTGGCCAAGGTAGTAATTTGATTCCAAAGTCTTGAAACCACTCTGGAAGAAGCAGTATGAATAGGGGCGTTATCCTGCTGGAATATTATTTTATTGTCTTCTTTTAATATTATAAACGGCAGTAGATGTAGCATTTATTGTCCATATTCAGAAGCGTTCATTCTACCTTTTACAAAAACAATTTCACTTTTTTTATTCTTTTTAAACGTTGCCCAGATCGTAACAGAGCCGCCTCCCTATTTACGATATGATTCTCCTTTTTTCCGCAGATCGTGCCAATAATAGTTGAAACCATCTGGCCCATCTAGATTGAACTTTTTCTCATCGCTAAATATAACGTGTTTCCATATATTACCCTTGTGGATATATTTTTTTGCAAATTGCAATCTAGCTTCCATATGATGCTTCTTTAGTGCTGGTTTTTTTAAACATTTTTGATATTTGAATTTACCAGAATTTGCAACCCACTTTCTGATGAGACTGAGATAACATTTTAAATTAATGTAGGGGATAATTTTACACGGTATTTTCCGTTAATATGACAACGTATATTTTATTATTAAACTGAAGACTGGCTCGGACGTGAGATCTCGGCGATGTTCTGCAGGAGTGCCGTCTGGCTTCGTGCTCTAGTTCGGGTACCCTCCTCGGTTCAACCTTCGTCCGGGTACCCTAGCTCGGTTTATATGCATCGGTTGTAAACATAAGATATCGGAATCGGCCCATAACCTCGAGTGGCCTCTTCTACGAAACAAGCAAGGAAGTCTTCTCACACCTAGGAACGGGCGGCCTGGTTAACGTTCGCTCACATTAAATTGCTTCACAATTTTTGAGGATGAAGTTTTATTTTTCGATATTGCTCTCAAACCTGCACGCTTTGCGGTAAAAGAAAATCGCGACAGCTGTCCTGATCGTTTGTTTTTACTATAGCTTCCAATTCCAAGCTTTGGAAATTCTTTACTACACACTGCGATCTGTTTATACTACTCGCAATTTGTCGCTGGCTTTTTCCGCAGTTCTTTAGATCAATTATTCTCTGTTCTTCTACTTCGTTCAGCTGAGAACCACGTGGCATGGTGCGGAAGCAGAAAATTTTGAACAAAACTGACAAAGAAATACTTTTAGACATTTATTATAATGTTTTCTCGCTATATGAGTATGATACAAGTACACAAACGCTCCTAGAAGTACAAACAGCAATTGAGTTTATAAATATTCACAGTTATATTCGCCGATTTCTCTGACTTTGAACAGATATCTCATATTGAAGAATGTAAAAAGGAATTTCTTTCTTCGCATAAGTTCTTACTATCGAACACTAAACAAAGGCGGACAGAACCTGATGATTCTTGAAAGCATTGAGGAAGGAAACCAGAAAAAGTACTTGAGTTTATAATTATTCACACCACTGTATACCATAAATACATCCATTGTATAAAAAATTTAACAAGAAAATTTTATTTTTTTGGTGTACAATGGATATATTCATGATATAATTATAAATTATGTATGTTAAGAAAAATTAAACAAAAATATGTAATAATATAATTAAAAATGAATAGAACATTCTCCATAATTGTGTACTTTGAAATTAATTTATTTTAATATGTTATATACATTCGAAATGACTTGTTAGTAGTTTTAATCAATAATACAATATTTCATGACTGTACGATTTTCATAATTTGTCTTGTTGGTCGTGACTATATAAATTTTCATATTCATGTTGATCAATTACAAATTTTGTTATTAATATTAGTAGTACTATCAAATTTGTTATCAATTTTGTTATGAATTGTCACAAAAAAGTTATATGTTGCTTTAGAATGTAGAATTTTGTTGTTCAAATAGTTCAGTTATTCATTATCACAATAGTTCAAATTGTTTCTTTGTTCAATTAGTCAGTATATAATAATTAGTTTGCTAATATCACTATAATTTTATAAATATTTATGGTATAATGATTGAAATTATATCAGTGAAACTGGAGAAAGTCTTAAAAAAAGATCAATTTTTTTTATATAAAAACTAATTGTTTTACGATAAACACAATATTAAGGATTTCTGGGTATCGTTTGCGTAATTGCGAAAATTATTTTATGGAACTGATCTTGTTCAATCGTGCAGTTTTGTCGGAAAAGACCTACCTTCTTCATCGTGATTGGGAAGGAAACAAAAATAGTCGGCCATATATAAGAACGGCCTTTGACGCGCAGACATACGCACAAGTATTAGGTTGCTGCACATGAAATGGCGAACTTGGAAATAAATATTTAAATTACTGTAACTTTATTAAAAGGAAACTTTATTAATCGAAATAAGTTCCATCGGATTTTATATACTTGTGCCAACGAGTTACAAGCGATTTTATTCCTTTTTCAAAGAAATTTGTATTTCTTGAGACAAGAAATTCATCGAATGCATTTTTAACATTCGTCTTATTATTGAATTTATTTTATCTCTTAAAAGAAGTTGTAAATGTCTAAATAAATGAAAATCGGTTGGTGCTAAATCTGGGGAGTTTGTGCCGGTTACTTGAAGCCTTTGGGAATGTTTGTGTTGTGAGAATAGTGGTTCAATGATTGAGGACACTGGCATAAGGTATATATATGACTTTTATTGTGAGCGACATACACCAAGGCGCGAAGGACGCGGAAGACGCGGTGAATATGTAGCTATTCGCTGATGCCCACGTCGCGAGCCTATCCGTGCGTCACTTGCTCGAATTTTAACTTGAACCTTTTTTTGCTTTTTCGAACACTGACTCTGAACTAAAAACTGAACTCTATTCGACTGGGATTCCTCGCTTTTCTCGCTACGAGGAAAACTCGGTCCCCCTTTCGGACATCCCTAATTGGCCGACTTGATTTTGAGCTTTAGCCAATTAGGTTGTCACGAAATTGCGCCGCCTACTCCTTGCGTTCGTGACGCGCTTTTCCTGAGAGTGGGGCTGCAATTTCGCCGGGGCCGATTTCCCAGAATTGTGGCGATGTAGCAGGGTCTCCTCTGAGCCTCACTTTCTTCAAGTGTTTTCCAGATACCGATCTGGGTGGCCCTTAGGAATCCTAGAGTTCACGACGCTTCGCAGAGATGCTATTTTGGTCGAATTTCTAAAAACTATAAGTGCGGACGTCTGGCCTTACGCACTGTAAAAACTAAACTTGGCCTTCGCAATTCAATAGCACAGGCACCACGTGAGTCGTAAATTCTCCTAACGTCTTGTCTGAGAAAACGTCTTTTCTTCGACATCTGTTAGTCGCTACATCACCCCCTTGCCAGTGTAAACGTTACTAACTTAACCTTAATGCTACTATTTACAATTATTTACAGAAACTTTATATTCGGTTCACCAGCGTACCTGAAGGCGGTCTGGGAACCTGACACGACGTCCTGATCGCGTATACTCTTGCGTGTCTCGAATCGCGGGTTCGCGCGTTATGCGCGGACGTACTTCTTCCCGAGTGTCGTCATACCCGTCGTTATTGTTCTCGTCGAGTATGTAGGCAGGTTTGAGGCGTTTAATAGACCCGTGTCTTTTCCTCTTACCCTGACTACATACGTTTTTTCGTTCCGGGAAACAACCGGGAACGGGCCTTCGTACGGGTTTTGCAACGGGGTTTCACTTGGTCTACGCGTTATAAATACGTGCGATGCCGTGTTTAACTCTTTGAACAGGAACGTTTTTCGTGTTCCGTGTCGTGACCCATCCGTAGGTCGGATTTTATTGAAAGTCTCTCTTAGCTGCCTAACCATGTCGGCCGGTTCTATGTTGTTCCCGTCGTTCGCTTTGCTCTCCGCGAAGAAGTCGGCCGGTAAGCGTATCGTCTGGCCGTAGACTAATTCCGCGGAGGACGCGTGCAGATCTTCGCGATGTGCTGCTCTTATGCCAAGGAAGACCGTTGGGAGGATTTCTGTCCAACTTTCTTTTGTCAAACTTTGACAAAAGTTTTCGCGACCGTTTCTGCTTTGATATTTGCGATTGGGAAAGCTTCGGGCCAGCGTGTGTATCTGTCTACGCAAGTGAGGCAGTATCTTTTCCCTTCCGAACTTGGTAGCGAGCCCACTAGGTCGATGTGCACATGCTCAAACCTAGCAGACGGCGGCAAAAAGTTCGCGGTAGGGCTTATCACGTGCCTGCTTACCTTTGCTCTCTGACATTGTACGCAGCTTCGTGCCCATTTTCTATAATTGCGATCGATCGATGGCCAGACAAAATGTTGCTTAACCAGTCTGACTGTCGTTTTTACTCCCGGGTGTGCTATAAGTGCGGACGTCTGGTCTTACGCACTGTAAAAACTACACTTGGTTTTCGCAATAGAGCAGGCGACACGTGAGTCGTAAATTCTCCTAACTTCTTGTCTGAGAAAATGTCTTTTTTCCGACATCTGCTAGCCGCTACATTATCATATATGAGTTTTAATAATTATTTTAATTAGTTGAAACCTCTTATATCAAACTTTATTTATTATTTCATTCGACTCAGATAACTGAAATAAAAAATTATTCAAATAAAAAACAGATTGTAACCGACTCCAGAACAAAGACCGATCGGGTATTCCACACCTCATAATTAATATACTCTCACGTATATTTATTCTCTTTTCGCTCACATCCTCGGTACAGAACACCCCATATCAAAACATTCCAAATAACCCTGGGGACTAAACAAACGTCGGTCGTCCGACATCACACCTTCCTTGCCGCGAATACGATTTTTCATCGAAGGTGAGAAATCGCCCAGAATCCATAAGTTCTATATTCTCGCTCGCGTGCACCGATTTGTTATGGGAAGTGCTTGGTGTGTCACTTGGATTTTCTCGGAATCTCACAGGCACTTACACTTCACTAGACATTCGCGTTTGTCACTGTTTGTTTCAGTCAGGATAGCGAGAGCTGTATATATGATGTTGCCGTGAACGCTCGGTATGTTCTTCTGGATGTAGTCCTTTTTGTCTCTAGATTTGGTAGGAAGAAAGGACGAATGATGCGCCGATAATGTTGGCGTTGCAGCTCGAGTTTTTGCAAGTTTTAACTTATTACTATGAATAATTTTAGATCTTCGCCAAACATTATTTTTACGTTGTATCTAAGATTTCTAAAGCGTGAAAGAGATCAATGTATTCGGAGTCGAATTTGCCTTTCCAAGGTTCTTTGAAGAGGTAGACGTCGCACGGAAGAATTCGCTCTGCGTTAGTCTTTCTATCGTAATAAGATTTTGATCGGACTTTTGCTTCATTTAGATTATTACGTGCTCGTCCGATAGATTTGATTATTTTGGTCTCTGTAAATCCCGAAGATAGGCGTCGTATATATCTTTTCCCGTTTCTTCGAAGGAAGTGTCTGCAAAGTCGACACGGGCGAGTTTTCCGAATATCAGTTCGTGCAGTGTTCTTGTTCCCTCTTACATACTCGTGTTAAACATTGCTAGATTGAGCCATCGTTCCAGTTATTATGGGTGATATAGTGATATTTTGTGAGAACGTGATGTGATCGCTTTATGGAACTGTTACTTTGCGGATGGAATGCGGTAGTTTTATATTGAGAAATTTTGAAACGTTTTGCTTTTGAACGAAAGTGTGAACTCATAAAGTTTGTTTCCTGATTCGTGAGGATTGCTTTTGAAATGCCGAATTTGCAGATAAATGAATTAACTAACGTATCTCTTGTTTCATAGGTTGACTGATTTTGAAGAAGAGTGGCAAAAGAATATTTAGTTAATAGATCTTGGATCGTGAATATGCAGGAATTTCTGGAAGGAGTTGCTGGTAGTGGTCCGACTATGTCGAAGGAAATTTTATCGAAAGCTTGACCAGGAGTGTCTTATTAGAGTCATAGGCTGTCGTGTTTTTACGCGGATGAATTTTTGCAATTAGCAGCTAGAACATGCGTTCAAATTTCGAACATCCAGTGATGGACCATAGTATCTTTCGCGTATTCGTCTATGTTTCTGATATTCCCTTGCATCTGACGAATGTGGAAACGTGATTTGTCGTAAATATTTCGGTCCGATGATCTGGCGGAAGCGTTATAATTTCATTGTAGCATGCAAAAATTTGGACGTTAGTTTACGCGAAAAGATCCAACAATATGCCCTGTATTGAGTACTATGCTTTCTAGTGAAAATTGAGAGATAGAAAATGACGACAGTCCTAGTTCTATGGTTACGTCGTTTTTTTTTTTTTGATGGAATTAGATTTTGATGGAATAAACGCGTGTCCAGTTAACAGTGAGAAAAAAATATATATTTATTAAGAGACTTTATGTGGAACGTCCTTTACAAGTTGTTCGGTCAGAAGAAGAAATGCGAGTGACCACGTGGAGTGGCATAGCAACAGGAAAGCATCGGAAACAGTAAAAAATAAGTGGCGACATCCCTGAGCTTGTTTCCAAAGGTCAGCAATCGCTCACCACCAACATTTTTTTTATTTTTTTATACGTGAAGGAAATCTTGCATAAGACACCCAGCCCATGTTACAGAGCTGGGTAGTGTCGGATTCTTACCGACTAGAACCTCCACGGTAGCCTGCATCCTGTACTGATTCGAAGCCGCAGGATCGGAATATTTTCCGCTGCCTCTTTCCATCTGCCTTGCAGCTTCTGTTCTGTTGTTTTTTCCTTTCCTTTGGTTTATTTGGTTTATTTATCGGCTGCCACTGCCGCACTGCGTCTTCTAGTTTTCTTGACGTTGATATTCCTTTTTCCATCCTTCGCATCTTTCCTTTTGTTGCCTCATCGTTCTTCGGGATCACTGTAACTCAAGGGGGTACTCCGCGATCGCTGGGCTTTATTCTGGGACTGTGGAGTTCCTCTTGCGGCGTCTGATACTTGGTCGTCTTCGCCGCCTCTCTTGCCTTGCCGGATATTCCTTCTCCCGACTTCTCTGTTTCACTTCTTTGACCATCATTATCTCTTCGCAGAATTGTGTGACGGCAATTTCCTCTCTCTTGCTTCTCATCAAAGCGCGTCTAATCTGCGAGATGTCTGGACCTCTTACGTCCTTCAGCCTTCTTTTTTGCTGACTGAATGACGGGCATTCTTCAACCGTGTGTTGAGCTGTGTCAGCGTTGGATCCACAATCCAATTAACATGCTGCTGTCGTATCGGCGCCTATTCGCAGATATTCACCGAAGCATCCGTGTCCGGTGATTACCTGCGTTGTTCTGTATGTCAACTTTCCCGTCCCATGAGCCGCCCATTGCTCCCAGTGTGAAGCGATCGCTCTAATGGCCGGTCTCGCCGTGCCGTCATTTTCCAATTCTTCTATCGCTTTTCGTGCAGGTTGCAGGGCGTTTCTACGCATCTTGTCCGCTTTGGTAATTGTCTCCCCGTTCGCTTTTATAGCGCGAACTTGCTCGAAGATGTCTGCTTCGATTTTCGCCTGTATACTGAACGGGATCATTCCTGCGATGGTGACAGCGTCGTGAGATACGGTGCGGTACGCCCTGATGATGCGGGTAGCCATTCTTCTTTGGATCCTGCGCAGGGCTTTGTCGCTGGCGACAGTGATGTAGTTTGCCCAGATGGGTGCCCTGTAGAGGATCATTGATTTCGTCACTTCCGTGAACAATCTTCTTGCCTTTACCCTCTGGCCGCTGACGTTTGGGAGAAGCCTTCCAAGGTGTATCGCTACACCCTTTACTCTGGGAATCAGCTGTTGTGCGCCTCGAAATTCAGGCGACTACTTAGCGTGATTCTCAGGTACTTCAGCGTATCCTTGACTCTCACGCGTTTCTCTTTGACGCACAGCCACGTTTGTGGAGGGCGTCGGGAGCGAGGGAGGTCGTGTAACCAAACGGCTTCAGTTTTGTGTGCCGCGATTTCTAGGCCCAGGTTGTTCACCTCGACGATGGCCGCTGCAACCGCTGCCTCTATCTGCCTTAAAGTTCAATCCTTTCCCCTCGCTAATGGTTACGTCGTAAAGTGACCTGAAGCATTTCAAAAGATTTTCGCGTGTGATGCTATGTGTTATCATCGGAGTGCATGGGAGCAAGATTAGATGGTGGCTTTCAGACGTGTTACTTTGGCCCTACCAAGAATCAGGCTAATATCGATGGTAGTTTGTCCTGTTTAGACAAATCTGTTGCTACTGGGTCGAATGGCGATCCATCTAGCGCGATTAGACAAACGAAATTATCTCTTCCCATTACTACGTGGTCACGAGTGTGTATAATCGTCCATCGTCCGTTATATATCGATTCCGAGTGAGGTATCTGTATTGTCATTAACCAGAGGAGGTTGTTTCTGTATTGTGGAAGAAGAGGTGTGGAAGTAGGTAAAACCGACGGGTGCAGACTGAGAAGTAGAAGGAAATGGAGCAAAGGACTCAGATTCAGAGTCGGATGATACGGGCAAGATGGATACTGGATTGCGTTATAACGCGTCTGCGTTCGCATTGGATTTCACTACTTATAGATAATGCTATAATTATATTCCACGAATTTGAGTCTCCATCTAAGAAAGTGGATGTATCTTTTACTGTGTTCATCCATACTAGCGGAAGATGTTCAGTGACAAAGTTGATGTACACGATGATTTATGTACACGTAAGGTCGAAAATGTTTGACCGCGTATATAGTTGCGAGGCATTCTTTTTCTTTGGTCGAACTGTTTAATTCCGCCACTTGTAAAAGTCGCGAAGCGTATGTAATGGGGCGATCTTTATCGGCGATCTAGACCCCAATGAAATGCAGCGTCTTTTCGCAAAAGTGACATGAATGGTTTCGAAATTTGTGAGAACTTGTCAATGAAGCGGCGATAATATCTTGCAAGTCCCAAAAACTCGCGTATGTTTTTCTTTGTTTTTGGAACCGGAAATTCACGGACAGCAGCGATTTTTCCAGGACACGGCTTTACACCCTCTTCACTTATTGCGTGCTCTAAATATGCCACCTTACGATATAATCCGCATTTTGGATGGATGGAGCTTTAGATTGGCAATCGCTTTGCTCATTTGTCGAATTTGGCACGATGTTCGTCAAGAGACCTCGCGTATATTACAATATCATCTAGGTAGATAAACAACTCCATTCCTTGCAAACCGATTATGATCGAATCCATCAGTCTCTGGAACGTAGCCGGCGCGTTTTTCAAACCGAATGAGATACGTTTGTATCAGAATGCCTGTATGATGTAAAGAAAGCTGTTTTTTCCGCATCCGTTTCCTCCATGCCTATCTGATAAAAACTCACTTACTAGATCGAAGACGCTAAAGTACTTTGCACTGTCCAGTTGATCCAGTTCTAAAATAGGGAGTGGATACGGATCTGCCACCGATTTCTCATTTAGCGGTAGTCAATTACCATCCACCATCGTTTGTTACTGTGTTCATTGGCACTATCCACAAGGACGAATTATATGAAGATTTTGAAGGTTGGACTATATTGTTTTCTAAAAATTCTGTGGGGAGATAGGTTAGGTGGGTGTAGTTGAAATGACTTCTTAGTATTGCGCTGTAGATAACTTTATTTTGCTGGTGATACACTTTTAACTCCGATTTAACTCCGCACACTGACGAATTTTTGGTTCGCGCTTATCAGGCTAGTCGAAACGAATCTCGCGATTTGAACTGTCAGTATATTTTCTCAGTATACTCATAGTGCGGACAATATTGTCCTGCGCACCGTAAATTTTCTAACTTCTCTATTCTATGAAAGCAACTTTCTCTGGCAGCTGTTAGTCGCTACAAATGGTTATAACTTAACGCTAACTCACTACAGACTAATACATATGGACACGTGTATACAAATTTTTTTTTTCGATCTCCATAGTATTTTACAATTTGTCCAGTAGGGACATTCGATCAATTGATGTAGCGGTTTGAGTGAATATCACGTACAGTCAGTCCCATAAGTATTCGTATTCCTTTTTTTTAAACAGATGTTTATTTTGTGCCAGTATATATAGTATTTAAATATGTACAAAAGCATAACGAGTAAAAGTTTATCGGTTTGTAGTGTTCTTAGATTAAAAGCTTCAGCCCTGGAGCACGCTCAATCTTAAAATAGAAATTTGCTACATTGCACATATTGCTACATTAATAGTAAACAAGCGTTAATTTTTGCCTTAACTATGAGGGTTATGTTTTTTTTTATTATACAATAAGGCACGGGATTATACAATAGTATTTTGGTTATATGTAAGCGGTGAGGTGAACGGGAGGAAGAGGGGAAGGGGGTGGGAGCGCTATTCTTATATATAATGTTTTATATTAATTATTGGTTATATGTTATAAGACTATGACTATAAAATTGTTGTACTGCATTGTATAATTATAACTATCTGTAATACTATATTAGAAATGTTTTAATATGGGTAATCTTAAAGTTGGCTTAAGTTCTACGTTGAACGTTGCTTTCTCTTGTTCGAAATGTGGACGGAGGAAGTTCTAGGTCGTGTCATAAGTATTCGTACCCTCATTGCTTATGGGAGAAATTTGTTGAAGTCAAACGATGCGTGTAAGATTTCGCAATAAACTTTTTACTATAAATGAACACATGTATAGAGTTTATACCAAATTATAACAAAATTGATTAACTAATAATAAAAATATATCTACATACTACGTAATAACACAAAAGTATTCCATACCAGTTTAGATTTGGTCAAAAAATCGCATATTATAGTAGCTTTTTTACTTTGTATTAATTTTCTAGTATTTCCTGGGTCCACCTTTATGCCTTATTACATCGTTTAATCGATTTGGCATACTTTCTATCAGTTTTAGAGAGATATTTGGTTCAATACTAGTAGTCTTCTTGCAAATCCAGCTTAATCGCACTTGAATGTAGATTTTTTTCGAGTATATTTTTATACTTTATTTTATCTATAATTCCATCGATAAAGACAAGATTGCCCACTCCGGATGCTGCCATGCAGCCCCAAATCATCACGGAGCTTCCGCCATGCTTTACAGTCAGTTGTAGATTTTTTAATTCTAGCTCTTTATTAGGCTTTCTCCAAACTTTTCCTCTTCCATCACATCCAAAATTATTAAATTTCGACTCATCTGAAAAAATAACTTTTTTCCAAAAAGTGTTACTTTAATTTCTGTACTCTTTTGCAAATGCTAATTTCTTTATTCTGTTAATTTTACTAATGAAGGGCTTCTTTCTCGGTGTTCAACCATGAAAATTTTCACTTCTCAATATTATTCGACAAGTTTCAGCAGAAACCTTTTTATTGAACATATCGTTACACATTACACTAATTCGAGGATTTTGTTGCACTTCACGTATTATAGTCTTTCTCGAACGGTGAAAATCGTTGGTCTTCCAGTACGTTCGTTACTTAACAAACTTGCTTTTATCCGTTTAATGATGAATTGGATAGTCGATTTACTTCTGCCAATTATTTTTGCTATCTCAACATAACTTTTGCCCCCTTGGTGTAATTTAAAAATTATTTGACGCTCTTCTAGAGTTTCGGACTTCTTTCGACTCATTTCTGCGTCCAGAACTTTTCTTCCTCCTCCCCCCTCCCCCCTCCCTGGCTTGTCCTTTTCTGAACCCTTCTTTTATATCCACTATAAAAGTTGTATATAGCGTGGGGCTATTGTCGTGGGGCATAGCGTCTTGCACGAAGCTTTCATTTATGGTATTCCAAGTATCGAGAACTGACTAGGATCAGCCTTTAGTAAAGAATTTGACGCGAAGGTCAAGCGTAGTAAGTTTGGAGAACTCCACTTAGGACATCTGTTATTGAAAGACAAGAGTGGGAACTCAAGTTAGTTCTGCCCTTGCCTTTATTCTTTAAACAGTTTCACTTCTTGTTTTTCTTCCTCTATTTCCTCTTTCACTCCGATTATAATTCCTCCATTAGCTTTTCCTTTTATGTTTGTCTTTATGCGTACTGGCATTCCTATGTGTAACTTTTCGGCAATCTTTCCTTCAGTTTTTCCCATGACTTTTCTTTCACCCATGTTTCGGAAAGCCCTACATAATCGAATTTTTCAATAAACTTCCAGAAGTCCTTCTCTTTTCTACTCAATCCTTTCACATTCCAGAACAGTACACCACACCCTGCCTCATCTCAGTCCTCCGCTGCCCTTTTTTCTCCTACCAAGGTATTCCTCCCACTTATCCCATTTATACCATTTTTGTTCAACACATATTTTTATATACCTAACTATCGCCTTTCCCCCCTCTTTTCTTTTCTCTCAGTTTGTCTCAGCCTGCTTTGTATTTCCCTTTCGTTCTTCGTCAGATCTTCCTCAATGCAAACTCCAGCTTTCAAACCTCTCTTCTTTGTCATTATCCCTTTTTTCTCCTTCCAGTCCGTCAGCTTTGCCATCACGATTTCTCTTCCTCCCCTATCTCCTATCTTCTATGCTTCTCTTTTTACTTCCTATAAATTTTCCTTTAAAAAATCTTTTACTTCCTTCGCTGTTTCTTCCCCTCCCCCCCATTTTACTCCCCTTATCGTTATATTTCTTTTTCCATTTTCTTTTTCTTTCCTTTCCTCTTTCAGCTCCAAGGTTCTTATTCTTCTTTCTAATTGTTTTTTTTCCTTTTCCCATTCTTCTTTCTCTTTCCATGCCTCTCTCTCCTTCTTTAACTCTGTCCTCAACTTCTCTATTTCTATTACGTATTTCTGAAACAAATTTTCCATTCTATTTTGCCATGCATTCTGCTTGTCATTTATCATTTCCTTCCTTGCCTGGTCCTCTTCACTCCTACTTCCGCCAGATGTCTCTGCCTTGTTTCCTTTGTGACAAGGGCTTATCTGAAACCATTTCCGGCCAGCACCGAGCCAGGATGATCCATCGTCCTGGAACGTGCAGACTCAAGCAATTCCCCCACCACTCTGGAAAATCAAATGTATAAGAAACCTCGGAACCTCAATAAAGAACAGATCAGAGTTGAACGCCATACGTTTCGTGTTATTTCTCCATTACGTTAGATAATCACCGAATTAATATATTTCAATTTCAAATAAACATTTATAGTGAACCGTCGCGCTCCATCACTTTACGTTTACCGTTGTGACATTCTCCGCGTGACACCTTCTATAGGAACCGGAGTGGGTAAGGCAGGATTCTGCTGAAGATTTTTCGTACAAAATATATGCGTAATCTTTTTACAGTCTATATATATAGTCTTTGGTTTATTTTACAAATGTACGCTTCCAAATTTTTAGTACGGGGTGTTTCTTACCAGCGGTAGTAGTAGTAGTAGCAGCGAAGGTAATAGCGAAACTAGTAGGTTTTATACCCTTGGTTTGCGAAGAGGGGGAAAACTCGTTTCTTACGTTTTTCGGGTTTTCCTCGGTTTTTTATTTTTTTCCAAAAAAGATGTCGCTGCATGTTGTATTGAAACTCACCTTGCGACGAAAAATTTGAGCGGATGTAGGTGACGCTGTTTTAAATTGCGCAGAGGTAGTGGTCGCTACACTACCCCCTCCGAGTCGCTCAACCCGTTGGGGAGAGCAGACGATATTTTCCCCTTGGCATCAGTTCTCGATTCTCGTTCCTCCTGTAATTCTATGCCGGTTTCTAACGTTCCGTCGAAATGGTGATTTCCTTGCCTTTTATATCGATTAAGAATAAGTTATCCGAAATGTGTTTTAGTACGCGGTATGGACCATCATACGGCTGTTCCAAAGAGTGCTTTACATGGTCCACTCTCACAAATACATGCGTTGTTTTAAACATATTGTCGAAAATGAAATATGAGCGTCTGGAGTGGTGTCTCGTTGGTCTTGGTCGAATTTCTTGCATGTATTTTCTGAATTTGTCAACGGTAAAATCCGTATGTGTTTCTGTGTCGACGAAAAATTCTCCCGGCATTCTAAGGGATGTATCATATATTGCCGCCTTCAGGGAACTATGCCACCTTTCGATGATTCCATTGGATACAGGATGATACGCAGTTGTGCGGATGTGCCTGCACCCAATTAATTTTGCTAGCGCGTTAAATATTTGGGATTCGAATTGAGCTCCGCGGTCCGTTGTTATGGTAGACGGGGCTCTGAATCTCGCGATCCAATTGGCATAGAACCCTGGCTATGGTATCCGCGCTTATTTCCTTTAACGAGACCGCCCCAGACCACCTAGAGAATCTGTCGATGATCGTCAGGCATATTTATAGTTGTCGACTGTCGGTAGAGGTCCTATTATGTCGATGTAGATATGTTGGAACCTCTCTGGAACAGTAATATAGCTCGGTGGATTTTTGACGTGTCTATTAATTTTGGTCTACATATACATCTCTATCAATAAGTAAACATGGTAATAACATCTCCGTAGTAATAATAAAAATAAAATAACAATTTCAGTATTGTTCCGACAGTTGAAGCGATAGGACGTAACTAATAACAGCTCGTACTGCGGACGTGTGTCGTAAATACGTGAGATAGTGTATGCTAGTGAGTGTGTCGTATTAACAACTGAGTAGTGTGGTGACACATACACTTCTACAGACTCCTGACGCGGGTATACGTACTCTGTGCGTATCACTACGTCACTGATGGAGGACCAATACAGTGTTACATCTGAATTCCAGAATCCTAACCAGGCCGACAGAAATCAAAATACTCAAATGGAAATTAGCCAAAGTATCCCAAAAAACAATACGACCGAACCCAAAACCTCTTACGCTAATGTTACAAAACAAGAATTCACCCCATCCCAAGATCAAGCCATTATTTTGCAATCTATTGATGATATTACCATTAAAGAATACACCCGAGCAATTGCAAACGTAATAGGACCTAAAGCTATCAAATTCTTATCAAGGATTTCAAACGGTAGAATGTATGTATTTAGATAGTAAAGAAACGGTCACAAGCCTAACATCTAAATATAAAATGGTAGTAGTAAATAATACAAACATAGAAATCCGCCCGATGGTGTTACCGGCCTAACAAATTATGTTGTCAAATATCGCACCTATAATTCCTAACTCAGCAATCGAAAATATGTTCAAAAGGAATAACATCAAGTTATATTCAAAAATAACTCCATTAAAAGCAGGAATCACCGATCCGGATTTGGCCCATATATTAAATTTTAGAAGGCAGGTTTATGTAGATCCAGAAGACGTAAATCCCGAGCTCCTTTCCTATTACGTTAGAAAATAACACTTTTAGAATATTCGCTACCATAGAGAAACAGACATATTTTAATTGCAACCAAGAAGGACACACTGTTAATCATTGTCCAAACAACGCAGACTCAAACGTATCTATCTTTAAAATAAATTCAAATCCAAATTCCTCTCCATCCTCCCATATCGACGATCTTCCAAAAGAAGCAAAACCAGAAACCTCGAATAAAACCAAACTCATAGAACTAGCAACCCAAGGCTCTCTTAACGCAATCGAACACAAGGAAATAACAATAGATGATACGGAATGCAAATAAAACAGGAAACAAGAGACCGCTATCCACAACATCAGAAGAAAGCATTGCAAATCCGGTAAATAAGCGACATATATTTCAAGATCCCAAACCCAAAATCTACCAAAAAATCACACAAGGAGACTAATCCAACTTCTAAGAAACCTAAACGTCCCCTTTCCGCATTTACTTTGGATAAAATTGATGATATACTAAAACCAGCCAACTACATATATTAAATTATATTCAGTTTAAAAGTTTCCTAGAAAATGCAATTATAGCACCAAACTCGATAGAAATTGCAAAAAGATACACGACCAATATCCTAGCCCTGGCCGAAATACTGACAAAGATGCATCCAAGACTGTAGCTGGAAAAATACATAAACTCCAACAAAAAAATAACCTTGGACCCATCAAATAAATCAATCACTAGTTGGTCATCAGAAATAGAGAGTGACTCCTCAATATAAATGAAACATATAATTCAGTGGAACATAAACGGTTTTCTCACATACTACGAACAACTTCAGATACTTCTAAAACAATATGACCTAATTATTCTTTGCCTGCAAGAAACAAACTTTAAGAAACACCAACGGGACTTAAAAAATACACTACGTTCAGTAGAACAGAGATTGCGAAGATCACGCAAGCGGGAAAGTTTTCATCACGGTATCTGAACAATTCGATCCCTTCGAAATTCCGTTAATTACAGAGGCAATTGCAGTTACGGTCCAATTTCCAAACAAAATTCACCTATGTAATATATACTTACCAAATAGCCAAACCCTAAATTTGGTCGACCTAGAAACACTCGTAAGTCAACTTCCAATACCATTCATATTATTGGGCGACTTCAATAACAACCACTACCTTCGAGACTCTTATAAAGTAGATAGTCGTAGGAAAAATATTGAAAAACTATTAGAGGACCCAGAAATTACCTTACTCAATTCAGGTCTCTCAACCCACTTTACAGTAAGTACTGGGAAATTAAGTGCGATTGATTTAACACTATGTAGCAGTAGACTATCTCAACACTTAGAATGGAAACTCCTACAAGATCTCCATGATAGTGACCACTTTCCTATAAAAGTCATATATTTGGATTCTATTCCATCACCACAAAATAAATCTAACAACAAATGGAACTTCAAAAACATAGACTGGCACGCATACAAAACAACAATAGCCACTACCTTTCAAGAAGTTTCAAAACGTGAAATTGATCCAAACAATATTAATAATGAAATCGACTTATTAGAAACAATTATCAAAATGGCAGCACAAGAATCCTCCGGCTCAATAAAAACCACAAACACAAAGAAAAAAAATACACCCTGGTGGAACGAAGAGTGCCAAGCAGCCATGAAAGAAAGCCATAAAGCAAAAAGAAAACCCACAACAGAAAACTTAGTAGAATTTAAAATACTACGAGCTAAATTTCGTAGAATAATAAAAGAAAGCAAAAAACAATCCTGGCAAACATGTATTTCAACCATTACAAACAAAATCCCTACGAACACCATATGGAATAAAATCAGAAATATTAATGGAATAACATACAATACAGAAATTCAATTTCTTAACCTAGGAGACGATAATTACGTAACCAATCCACAAAACATAGCGGATGTCCTCGTAAAGACGTTCGAAAAGAACTCGAACGGAAAATATGACTGTTTTCCTCGAATGTTATCCGAGGACGAATTCCTTATCAGGACCTTGTGGTAACATTATGCCGAAAAACAATCATGCTACAAAATATGGACCACTTCCAAAAAAACAAAAACACATGAAATAACCCAAGATTTCTACCAAACAACGCCTACCCACAATATGAAAAGAAAAGACAGAATAGTCATGACAAGGCTGACACTGCAAGCTTACACATGAGTATCTCTTTAAAAAAACAAAACCCCCAGTGTGTAACTAATGCAATCGAATTTTATCAACCAATCATCTTTTATTTGAATGCAGCAAGTACCACGCTCAAAAAGTACAAAATAACTTCACCGGCAGCCCTGACGAAACACATAGGAAATGTTCTGAATTATCTAAAGGAAATTAACATCTCCCATAAAATATAATCGTCTTGAAAAGAAGGAAGTATCTAGCCGTCGCTAATGACCAGAAGGTAGATGCGATGTTACATAAATTAAAAAAAAAAACAATTTATAAATATTCTTACGTTAAGAGTTTATATACATTTGGCGATGTCGATTTACAGGGAACTCACTTTTGACAGAAGAGGTGACGGTCGCTACAAGTCTGTAGGAACTGGAGTGGGTAAGGCAGTAATCTATTCGCAGTTCTCACACGAAAATAAATATATATTTTTTATCGGTGTATAGTCTTTGGCTTGCTTTTATCTTTTGTGCATTGTGCGAACCGTCGTAGCGATAGGACGTTATCACGGGCTTCGCAAGTAATAGTATTAGTGTCACGTATTTAAGTGTGCCTAGTGTAAGAATAACGACTCTGTATTCATTTATACATACATACACTCATGCAGATCCTAGAAAAGTGAGCAAAGATTATTCTACTGCAACCGCATTGATGCAACAAAATAGTGGTGGTAAATCACCCTCACTAATGCTCCATACTCAGATAGAAAGAGCTTCATCAGCCGAAGTTTCTTATGGCTAGGCACAGACAGAAACGGCCAATACAAAACACAAATCTAGATCAACACATGGGCACCATTGAGAGAAACATGGACTGGCAACTAGTTCCTAGACGAAATAACAAACGAAGCAGGGAAGTAGTCTACACTGATCACGTCCCAAAGCGAAAAAATATGGACAATCCGAAGAATGAATGATATATAAATAGATTTTCTATTCTAAATTCGAATGTAACGAATCCCACTGAACAATTGGAAGAGCATGTAAACAACAAAGAAGACAAGATAAGAAAACCTCCAATCTATATCGAGAGTGTAGTTAATTATCCATCAATGATAAACTATTCAAACAACTATATCTAAAGACGAATTTGTGTGCAAAACTTTCGCTAATAATTCGGTAAAAGTCAACACAAAATCGACAGATTCCTAGGAAGGTAATACATCTTCTTAAGCAAAGTAATGTAGAATATTACACGTATCAACCGAGAGATGAAAGAGCATATAGAGCTGTAATTAAAAACCTGCACTCTACCATACCCACAGATAACATAAAAGATGAACTACAAAGTACAGGATTCAAAATTCGTAACGTCGTAAACATTCGAAACTGGAACACAAAACAACCATTGCTACTCTTCTTCATCGATTAAGAACCAGGCGAGAATAACAAGGATATTTACCAGCTAAAATCTCTACTAGGAACAAAAATCACAGTGCAAAAAAAGAGAAATTCCGCAATGCCACAGATGTCAGGAATACGGTCATATAAAATCCTATTGTATAAAAGGTTATTTATGTGTAAAATGTGCTGATAATCACCCAACAGTACTAAAAGTAAAGACTTTCCACCTAAATGTGCTCTATGCGGCGGTTCACACTCTGCTAATTATAAGGGTTGCGACGTGTACAGGAAGTTGCAGAGGACAAGAAGTAAACCAGTAAAAACAAAACGCCCATTCCGTAGCCAAATTACAAGGTAAAATGTAAGTTACGTTCAAGCTACAAGAGGTATTTTACAACAAGCCAAGACAGACATGAACAATAATGATGTAGAAAACAACACTGGAGCAATGTTCGTTCAATTTCTGAATAAGTTCGAAGTCATGTTTAACCAATCGATAAATCAAAATATTATGATCATCAATTTGCTCACATCTCTCAATGGCAATAAAAACATTTACATTTAAGACTTTGGAGATGTTTGTTGCGGAATAGTGGTTGGTGATGGATTGAAGTAGACTCTCATTCGTGATTACTACGTTTATTTGGCAAAATTACGCGAGGGCGGAAGACGTGGTGAACATGTAGACTTATGGCTGATGTTCACGTCGCGAATATATCCGTGCGTCCGTCAGACTATATCAGTCACTTTTCACTGTCCGAATTTTTGTGTGTCACTGAAAACTCGCTGCTTTCTTCGCTATTAGGAAAACTCGGTTCCCATCTCGGACATCCCTAATTAGCCGAATCATTTTTAAGTTTTAGCCAATTAAGTTGTCACGAAATTGCGCCGCTTACTCCTTGCGTCCGTGACGTGTTTTCTCTGAGAGTGGGGCTGCAATTTCGCCGGGACCGATTTTCCTGAATTATGGCCTCACTTACTTTCTCCAAGTGTTTACCAGATGCAGATCTGGGTGGCCCTTAGGAGTCCAAGAATTTACGACGCTTCGCAGATGCTATTGTGGCCGAATTTCTAAAACTGTAAGTGCGGACGTCCGGTTTTGCGCACTGTAAAAACTAAACTTGGTCTTCGTAATTCAATAGCGCAGGCGACACGTGAGTCGTAAATTCTAACCTTTTGTCTGAGAAAACATCTTTTCTCCGACATCTGTTAGCCGCTAGAATGCAATTGTGCAAAAGTTTCCATACATAATAATTTTAACTGAATAACTTGGTAATTTATTACAACTAATTCAATATATTAATAACTAGTATGTTCTCCGTTTACCCATATGATCTCCAATAATATTCCTTCATTCCTTTCAAACCTTTCAATTTTCATTCCTTCCAACTAGTTTTTTTGTTACTTCTGGACCAATCGAATTCCACTGTACTGTAATTGGGATTTTTAGTTGTTCCTTATTTCTTATGTTAGATTTTCTTATTTCTTCTTCCTATTTCATTCCACAAATGTTCAGTGGGATTGAACTACCATGGTATCCCATGAAACCTAATCCTACCATAATATCCTTCTTTTCTTGATACATTTCTGATAGTTTCGGGTACAACACTTATACTATAGTCGTCCTCAATCTCATTTCTCAATGTTAGGCACTAATTTTTGGATTTTCGCGAACGGCCTTTAAAATCGCTCTCCAATGGATGAATTGCATTGCTTGGTCGACCTAATCGGGGTGTATCTTTTCAATTCTTTGTATCTATCTAATATACTGAACAGTTGCGTCTGATTTACCAACTGATTTTTCGTTATCTTTCTAAGCGACTGACCTTCATTTCTTAATCGAATGATTAGTTCTCGAATTGCAACTGTACTTTCATTATTGATAACTTCTTCGTACAATTTGTTATTCACACTACTTCGCACTGACCTTAGATGATCTATGAAACAGGAAATCTATCGCGTTTTCATGAAAATAGATAAACAAGGCTAAAGAAATACAATGTATGGAGACTTTTTTGTTGGTCAGATAATCTAAATTTTACCAATAGTAGGTAACATGATAATTGTTTCATGTTGGTAGCTCTCTGCTATCTTTGTAAGTAATAATTGATCAAGAAAAGTATTTCTGAATACATTCCGGTACGATGATATATTCTAATTAAGAAATACTTTTTGAGTGTATGGAAATTTTTTTGATCCAGTGTATGTATTAGTAGACGTGTGACAACGTGTGACAAGAAAGTTACATTCTGTGATGGAAACCATATCTCTGTCTAAACTGTTTTAATACTCCTTATAATTATTATTGCATTATTATATTCTATATTATTTCTACAATAAATATAAATAAAAGCAATATTCAGCAGTTATACTTTCCTGTAATCTTAAAGTTTTTTAATCTTTAATATACTAAATTTAATAATAATAGCAATGTACTAAATTTGCTTTATCGGTCACGTAGTCGAGACCGACACGGCACTTAATGTATTAAACATCATATTCTACATATTTTCACGTGATTTCAATATTTAAAAAATAATTTTCCTTCTATAAATTGTTGCATTGGATGATTGTAATACACCACTCATTAAAGAAGTTTCTATTTCTCTAACAAAATTTCGTAGATTTTGTATATAGTACATACAATAAGTATATAGATAGTATATTTGTTAAAGTTTCTAATCATTAGTTATTCTATTTCAAAAACTTACTTTCTTTATATTTAGTTTTGTTCCACTTCTATTTTAACTTAAAAGCAAATTTTTTCAAATTCATTTTTTCTCCCTAATTCTCATATAAAATTTTTCACAAATTTTTTCATTCATAAATATGAAATCATTCGTATCTAGGCTATGAATGTTTATGTAAATGTATACTTTAATACAATATAGATAGATCAATGGTTCCCGGACAGAAATTTAAATTATGAATAATTGATTTGAAAAACGTAATTTCTGCTTTGTGTATTTTACGTTTGTTCTGCATAATGTATATTTTTTACATATTGTAATATTTACCGACAAATTAGACATGGCATGATTAATTAGCCATTATTATATTATATTTATATACAAATATTTGGCATTTTGATGTAATTAGTTATAACTTACAAAAAAAAAAAAAAAAGAACAGAAAAAAGTAACTACAGTATAATGGTTCAGGATTTCTTGTTGACATGAAGAAATTTATTAATCTAACTTTTGGTGTTTATGATAACGACTTGTCCTCTTTTCTTTATATTGAAGTTTTAAGCTTCCTGAGTTATCAGCGAATAAGAACAAACTCACAGACAGCACAGCGGACAGTTCTTTTTCGATCAATCAGTCAGTTTTGATTAAGCTGTTGGTTTCGGTCAAACTCGTTGGTACTAGCAAAACGTATGCCATTCGAGTAGACACGAACGTACTCGTCATATGACTCCAACAGCTGCACAACAAGCGCGTTCTTGGTGACTTAGTGATTGCCTTTGTCCGAGGCGTGACAATTTTTAGTGGCAACGATGGGATTAAGCAGGCCAGCAAACTGGAGACTACACGAACTAAACTGCAGAAAGAAACATTGAGGCTTGTATTATTGAGGCAGAACTATTCAGCTCACAGCATGAACTTATCAAAAAGAACAGATGATTACGCGACGAAGCACTTGATCAGGAATGTCAAGTGGTGGAAAAGAAAGCGACAAGAAATTGGGGAACATTTAATCGTGAAAAGGTACGTGCCGAACTTGAGGTCCCTAGCTCGCAACAATACATAGATTGATCTCAATCTCAGAGAAAGATACCATTACAGTCCACTTCTCCCAGAATATCAACCGTCAGAATCTCTGAATTTTTTGCTGGAGGAAGTAATTGATTCGATCCCAACATACGATACGTTCTCTCGCGCTTGCTGCTGAGCTCGTGACATTTTGCGTGTACACGCAGAAGGAACTTTTACAAGACTCGTCGTCAATAAATTGAGAACCAGTCTACGTAGAAAGAAATATGTATATGTGTTACGTCCCAGATAGCAGTGATCGCTAAACTATCGGGAACGCGTTCGTTGTGCAACCATTTTGAATCACACGACACGTTTTCGCGAGTAGCGTGTTTTGCTGTTGCCGTGGAAGTTGATCGAAAGTGACTGATTGATCGAAAAACAACTGCCTGTTGCGCTAGTTTTATATAAAAGTTTTGTATAGTTTTGTAAAGTTTTTGTTTTATAGAGAGTGTTTTATACAGAAGTGAGCTTGTTTTATAGACGATTTGCTAGCTGGCACTAGGTAATCATTTTAAAACAAGGGGCAGTTGATTACTCTCAAAATTCGTCTAGATACATTAAAAAAAAAAAAAAAAATTAAATATCGATCGACGCCAATTATTCCTTGGAGGAACCAACCTAAGGAATGTCAGCAATTGAGGTTGTCAGCAGCGAGGCGTTTCCCAAACAATGACACAGTTAACTTCTTGTTAGTATCGAGGAAAAAGACAGGTGAAAGCCTTTAAAAAAACAATGATCATAAAATTATGCTAAATCGAAAATGTCAATTAATTATATTTTAAATTTTAAACATAATCTTTTAGTAGTATCAAAATCAATATCATTCTATAAGCAAATGTTACATTTCTTTTACATTCAATGCATTCAGTACATTCTGTTAAGCTGAATATATCAAAAAAAATCGTTGTCACTACAGAGGAAAATAATGGGATTCTGATTAAAATCAGGATGAATTTAATTCAACCTGAGCGAGTTCCACCTTCTTTTCATTTATAGCCGTGTACTGAGTACTAGCCAAGTAGCAGTATACTGAGTGTATTTTGATCAATTTTTAAAATATTACAGGTGTTATAAGTTATTCCAGTCAATTTTTAAAATATTACAGATGTGACAATATTACAGACACAATTTGGATTTATTATTAATACTTTATTTTATGATTATTTTTTATGAATTTTCTTTTTACATCGTTAATATATTTTGTCAGACAATATGTATTTTTTTATTGCAACATATGTTACGATGTAACGATTGAAATGTGACAATCATGTCCTCGAGATTATTTATAACACAAGAAAGATAATAAAATATGTGCAAACAGAATTATTTTAAAAGTTCTAATAATATCGTCTAAAAATATAAACATATGCGTCCTTATTTATACAAACCATATTTTCTTGAATCCTAGGTAAAGGATGCAATTGTTAAAGTACAAATTAAACCTAATCCAAACCCTAATGTAAAGTACTACAGATATAGATCGTGCACTTCAGGACGTATTCTTTTTCACCACTATTGTAACTCATATATTGAAAAAAAAGTTTACTTTAAGCGTATTTTGGCTGACGAAGCACCATGGGCATTTCGATACCTTCGAATGAGGATATTCTAAAATAACCGTAGCATCTTCACGGATTGGCTTCATCGTAATAGAAGTTTTAGACTAATAATTCCTTAATTATTGAAGACCGACTGAAAATAAATTATTAAATAAATTAAAATAGCATAACGGAATTAAAATAGAATAATCAATAGATAAAACGAGTAGAATGAAATATACAGATAGAAATGGATAAAAATGAATAAAAGAGACGTGCTACCGGATAAAATGTGCCGCAATCGGAATAAAATGAAGCAAACGACTGATATTCAAAACTTCTGACGTGAAAATGCATTTTTCGTTCGTCTTGATTCGTTCCGTGAAATCCACAGCTCCGTTCGGAAACGGCAGTCTCGCGGCCAGTTGCGTTTAGAATGATGTATTCTGATTTGCACGTATTTGGCGGGAAGGTGGCGACCAAAAGCGAGTCAAATTGAAAAATTAAAATAAACAATATCGGACGAAATAAGTCAGGCGAACAACGGAACATTTTAATATCGTTTTAGAATTCGCTAAAATTGACTCCCCTGTATCCGATTCTGTGGTTCCGCGTGTTAATTTCATATTAGGTTTTTATTTTATAAAACAAAAATATTCGGTTTTTAAGGAATTTTTATGGAGTTTATTACAATCACTTTATTTTTAAACCTGTACGTTAGAACGGCTTTTACTGTTCTATGTTCTTCCTTCATGATGCAGTCTATGTGTAAGTAATATTAGGACAATAGATATCACGCATCTATTTACATGCGTACATACATTATACATACAGTGGCTCGCGAAAGTGTTCAAACGCGTACAAGTGAAAACTAAAACAAGAGAAATATGAATGTTAGACTTAAGTTTTTGGAGATAATACTATAAATACTATCAAGTATGATGCTTGAAGGCGTTTGTGTCTTCGTCGCACTTTATTGTTCTTTTTTGGACCAGGAATTTGACATTCCGGTTCTTATCGCGTCCAGCAGCTCCTTTTTGACAGCCTTTCCTCGATCATCTGCTCGATGGTGTAGAAGTGAGCCGAGTTTGCGCTGTTTCCTTCTTTATTCTGCTACGCGGCGATTTTGCCCGCTTTTCTAGCGGCTGTCCATGAACGATGGACTGTTTCTCCGGTTCCGGGGGGGGGGGGGGCATATTTCCTTCTCCTGTTCCACTGCAGTTTCGCGTCGTCTTGGCTGGTGTTTTGGCAGCTTGTTGCGACGCACTGTTTTCTAATTTAGCCAACCTTTCTTCCAGTTCAAGGAGACGGGCCCTGAGCCTTATATTTTCTTGCTCGAGCGCAGTTTCGCTGCCAGAAATGCTAACTCGCTTAGCCAGCTCTATGGTTGCAGCCAGCGCTATGGCTCCAGCTCCTTCCGTTATCATCCTCTTGAGATTGCTGAAGAACGCAGTAACCTTCTCGTTAGTCTGGGCCTTCCCAATGTTGGCAACTAGATTTGCAGTCGGCAGCATCCGCATCTCCTCGGCTAGCTCCTCCTGGTGGGGAGAGGCTTGCATGAGCTGGACGGTGGCGGAGCCTCGACTGTTGCGTTGAGCAGATATTTCTCTTCTTTTTCGCTTCCCGATTGGGGAGGTGTTGCCGGCTTCTTTTTGCTTTCTGCTTCGGAGGAGCTTATCCGGCTCCTCTTATTGCGCTTTCTCTTGGGCATTCTTGCCAGAAGAGATAAGTCGGAGGCTTATCGCTCTCGCTAATCTGCATCTTCGGGTTACTCGCTGCAGCTTCTCGATATGAGAACGTATTGCTGATAGTTGGGCACCCACCTGCTGATTTTCGCGGTCGTTTGATGGCGGATCGAGGGGAGCCCGCTTCTAACTTCCTTTCGAACCGGGTCTGGGAGTTCCAGCGTCCCCTGATGATGTCGCTTTTCTTCCAGTTTCGTTGACCACCAGTATACTGTGTTGCAGCCTCATTCCTGACCTTAGCTATCAATAAGTTCATCAGAATAAGTTCACCAATAATTCTTTGTTTTATTACTTCTCAGTAGCAGGTTTTTGGAAGTATATCTTCATATACTCTTTCCAACACTGTCTGCATTCTGAAAGGAAATTCATTTGTTTCGTCCAAGTCTTGCAATAATGAATTTAGATTCATTATTATATATGAATTTAGATTCTTCACATATTCTTTCTAACGCTATCTGCATTCTGAAAGGAAATTCATCGGTTTTGTCCAAATCTCGCAATAATGAATTTAGAATTTCAATAATATTCATTCTGACGGCCTTCTAGGCTGCAGTGCATGTCGTCCTTCTAAACTACCGCGCTGGGTTAACTTTTTGAAATATATATTTACGATCCAACCCAGAATAAACTTGCAAAATCTCGTTTTTGGAATAATGTCCAAAGACTAATAACATGTCCAAAAATGATTTAACACCATTCTTGTGAAAGGCATGCTATTTATCGACCCAAATAGAGGAAATATTGGCTCTGGTAACAGACATATGTCTAACATATGTTAACTGTTTACGTACATCTTTCTTATTTCTGTCCCATGCTGGAGATTTCTTCATCTACAATCATTCTTTTCTTTGTTTTCTCTTGTAGATCATCGAGAACAAATTCATCTACTCTTATATTCTTATATAGGGAGAGTAGCTGTTATTTTCATAGTAGCTTCAATAGTAGCAACAATTTTCTACTTCAGCAAGAATCACTCTCCCCAAACAGAGTCGTGAATAAAATGTTTCCCATTAAGCTTGATAATCCACGGTGAGATATTATCTTTATCATTATTAATCCAATTTAAGAGAGGTTTGTTAGGTTCAGAAATTATCCATATTTGGGATTTACAAACGTATTAGTACGCATGCTGCTGAGCCAACTTACATCCATGCAAATTTATTTTTAATATTTCTAGTCTCGCGGCCATTTTTAAGCTTGCAAATTTCTTTCTTACAGGAGCCAGCAATACGCATGAGGTGCTTCTTTCAATACCATATTTAGAGAGATAGCATCTCATAGGATCAAGTAGGGACAGCTGGTCATCAGGTATCTTTTCTCTCCCTATTTATTCATTTATGCTGCAAAAATCTTCACCAGGAAAGAGGAATTGCATTCATATGTCTGAAAGCGTAACACTTAAAACACTTGATTATCGAACTTTAATCGAGGCTATTGTAAGGTCTACTCTTAATTTCCTGCTGAACAAATACCTAAGAAGAATGCTAATCAATTTCTTGGACATCAGTTAAACTACAGAATTTTCATTAGTTGTCATAGTTGATTTGTCACAATTTGTTACGCATAACTTTAAGTAAAGTTTCTGTGGCTCTATTATTGTAGATTATGACAATCTATTTGTTATAGCCAATCCTTTTTTCTTTAAATTGACTCCACAAAATTTGAAATCCTTCTGGATTGAGAGTCATGATGATTACTCCTTATGAATTCGATGACCCCGCGTGTTCGTCGCCCAAATACTAAAAAAAAGAATGAATGTTTCTTCATATCGGACCTCCCTTCTAACTTGATCTTTCTTTAGAAGTTTGTTTATCAGTCTTTATACAATATCTTCTAAGGATGTCTATTGTGCCCTTTGCCTTCCTGCTGTTTTGTTCTTCGAAATGCATGTATAAGGAAAAGGTATCATTTATGCAGCGAATGTTTATATAGTGCACCACGAAAATCAGGAATCGCTCAAATCGTAACAGTGATTACGAGTACTTCTCTTCTTTCTTCTATTTTTTTTCTATTGTTTTAAATTTTGAGATATCGAGAGAATGTTCATCGAAAAGAAACGAAGCTTCATTAACAAATATGATCGAGTCTACATCAACGTAATTTAAAGTAATTAAAAATATTTAAATACTATTACAATTTGTTTAGAATTATAGCAAGACTTGTCGAATCGACGGTTCTTGAACCAATCATTGCTGGTAATTCTCTTCACAAGCAATACAGGAAGAACCTTTTTCATACTTCGCTCCTTTCTTCTCTGGATGTTGCACAAGCACTACAATTACCTGCCTAAAATTAAAAATAATTTAAATTAACATAACATTAATTAATAAAAATAAAAGCAATATTAATCCTTTGAAAGTATATAAATTAACTTACATTTAAAAAAAATTAAAAATAATTGATTACTGAGATCTCAATCCAGTCAGAAATTATGGACAACTGATTTATGGGTTACGGAAATGCATTAGCGTCAATACATACATAATAATGAATTATGGAAAAGTATTTTTCCATGAATTGACAAAATTAAAAAACTGAAACAAATGTAAGTAACAGTGATTAATCCGCGTTTGATTTGAGAATAGGTTAGGAAAAAGAGAAAAATGGGCAGAGCAGCTAATCAAAATGCTAAACTTGTGTGATTTGCGAAAGGAAAGAAGTTTTGGGCTACGTATTCTCAAATACATATCAATTAGTAACATTAATATGCATGATTACAAAAATTCACTGTTTCGAAAACAAAAGAATGAAATGAAAAATGTGAAATATTGTTTAATTTACTCATGATACTAAAACTCAAATTACTTTCACTTTAAAATGGTGATATAAATAAACAAATAAAACACTTTGAGTATGGAAACTTAAAAGTGGATTAGCCACTGAATCAATCTGTTCTCTGAAGAACAAACACTCAAGAAAATATTCGCACGAAAAAATCTACGATATTTCATTTTTGCGAGATTTTTAAATATTTCATTAAATATTTATGAAATATAATACAATTTTCAAATATTTATTAAAACATCGGTTCTATGTTGTACAGAGTGTTCCATACAACTGAAACAAGCTGTATCTTTTAAACAGTTAAAATAATATAAGATAACATGAAATAAAATAAGTAAAAATCAAACAGTATCCAGTACCCACTGACAATATATGAAAATAATTTTTTTAACACATTTAATTCACTTAGAAAATAAAGTTGCACCTTTTCTTCTATATCTATAATTTATAATTTTGATTCTTTCAATCCATGCGATATTAACACATTTATGTTCTAAATCGCATAGTTTAAAAGTTATTACAATCAAAAATTTGCTAAATTAATGTCACGTATCAAATGGTACTTACAAATGCTCGAACTGTTCTCCATTGTAGTCTGAACATTTTAACGGTCAATGGGCCTTTGTATAATTCTCGACATTGAATTTTCGACAGTTCATCTTTACAAACGTTGTACTGGCTAGTTCGCTAAAATTCGCCAACGAATATGTACGACTGGAAAGAAATACATTTCAGTAGACTTTTGACGGTAATAATTTCAAAACTATTAAATATAAGTATGTTAATACTATTTTATGGAGATTTAAAAACTGCATCGATTGGTGTAATCAAAATTATTGTCATATAAAAAAAAAGTACAACTGCATTTACCAAATGCATTGACCTATGAAAAAGAATGAAGTGATTTCCAGACTTTGCTATATACTATTCAATTTTGAAACATTTTTTTCTATGTCTAACCGTTTGGAAAATATAATTTGTCCTAATAGCGTAGAATATCCTCTACGGATATTTCCAGGATACATATATATATTATTGATGTAAGCAAGCTAAATAGTGGTAAAATGTTTATCGTTGTGGTTCCCGTTCGAAAATTTGTACAATTTCTAACAATTTAGAGACTCTATCGATATTGTTGTAAAATCATGACTGCTAACTTGATTCAAATGTAATAAAAATGTACCATAGATATTAAAATAATCGTAGATACGTCCTTATTGCGCTATGGTAATACTCAGTTTTAAATTACATTAAACTGAGTAACAACTCAAAATTAACACAACAACTTAAAAATTCGATTTCAGTAGCCTCAAATAAAAATATAAAACCTAACTCGATCCTAATCCATTGAATTAGTTACTAGGTAGAATAGTTAGATTTAAGTAAAGTTCGGATTAGGCTTTTTTTATTTCGGCCGCCGCTAGGAATCGCCGCATTCACACATCGAATTTTCAAGTATATCCGCGTCTATTATCGATGTATTTATAATAACCATAAATAATCGTCAACTCAACGTTTACATACATGCTGCCACAGCTATAGGCAGTATTTATTGTAGTAACAATAGTTTTTTATAAAAATCTCGGAAATTAGGGCCGAACGGCGGTCAAAGTATGTATATGAAAAAATTGTTCAAAATATTAATTTTTACAACATATTTCAAAATCGTCGCAACCGGTGAAACCCCCCTTTTCTAAATAATTACTCTCTTCTGTTTCAAACTCTTTCTTATTTTTTCCTACTAATCTTCCTTTTTCGCGTGCTCTTTTTCATTTATTTTATCTTAATCCGTTAAAGATCAAACAATAATTTATAAATACTTCGATCTTTTAAAATTTTAGAATATTGTGGATCTAAAGATAAAGTCGCGAAAAAAGTACGAAGGACTACGTCGCCTATGTGGAATTTCTTCTAATAATTTTGTAATGGAACTGTGGAACGTGATCGCTGTTTTTCTTTTTTTTATTTCTGTTCGTAACTAACAAGAAGAAATCACAGCTATTGAGTCGTCGATTTTAATGAAATTTAGTGTGTCGATTCTAAAGTAAAAATAATTTGACTATGTCCAAGTATTTCCGTTAATACTCATTATTTACAGAGATATTTAATGTTTTAATCTTCTATCACTGCTACATATATTTTTTTTCTTAAAATTTGAGGTCGTGATGTAGTAGCGAAGATGTAATGTAACGTATTCGAATTTAAAAGTTTTTTAGGGTTCGAATTCTCCCACAGACATTTTTTGTATTATCTCTATTTTTGTTTTCTTTCTTTTCTTTTTTTTTGTAGAATATTGTGTTTTATATTTATATAATGTCCCTAGTTATATCGCTATTATTACCGGCTATTTTTATAATGTCCCTATTATAGAATGTTATAGAAATTTTACAAAATAATCATGAACTTTCGAACGTAGGGAAGACGCTATCAAAATTCATTCATTGATTCATAATCAATTATCGGTACCAGTTTTCAATGCAATGGTTAAATATTTCTTGCACGCAACAAAATTAATATTTCATAAATTTATATTTTTCAATATAACTAAACTAAATGTGCTTTCCAGACGATGTAAGAAACGCAAATTGTTCGTGTAATAATAAAAAATCGGCAGTTATAAAATGTTCATACTGTCATCCTAAACATTGTAATGTTCTTTTGCAAAATATTATAGTTATTAAAAATTGTAATGTTCGACGTTATATTTTATATTGAAATTTTCTGTGATATTTTAAATTGATAATTAGGGTTACTATAAAAATGTAAAACATAGTATTTTACATAAAAAAACAAGAAAACTTAAAAGAAAAAAAAGAAAACAAAAATAGAGATAATACAAAAATATTCTTCCCTGGGAGGATTTGAAACCTGAAAACCTCCAGATATGTATTCACTACACTATCAACTTCCCTATTGTATTACAAATTCCCTATTGTTTACAAATTTAAGAAAAGAAATATAATACTGTAGTATATCTGTAGAAGATTAAAATATTAAATATTTCTGTAAATAATGAGTATCGACGGAAATGCTTGGACATAGTTAAATTATATTTACTTTAGAATTGACACACCAAATTTCATTAAAATCGACGACCCAACTGCTGTGACTTCTCCTTGTAAGATTAAAATCAGGAGAAAGAGCGTTAAAATACGAACAAAAAATATGAAAGTTAGAAGACCAAAAGACTGGTAAAAGAATGTTTGAAGAAAAAGATTTCGACTAGAGAGGAAACACGCAGCGGGATAGAAAGGTTAACTTAACTTATCTGCACAGGAATGGGCTTAGTCAGGAAGGATTGGAAAGTCGGAGAAATGAGATAGAGAAGGAAGAAACGTATAAAGTTCTGGTGGAGCGCGGCAGAGAAATCCAGCTACAAGTGCAATATGATAAGGTAAATAGGTCGAAATACAATGCTAGATACAGATTTACAACATGCTACAGGAGATCTGAATACCTGACAAAGAAAGGCAACAGAGACAGCTAAAGATTGTTAGCGAGGGCAATGTAGAGGAATACAGTAAATACTGATGGAGGAAGAGAGGAGATGCAAGCTATGTGAGAGACAATTTGGTACAGCAAAACACCTAATGAGAGGAGTGCGAGAAAAATGTAAACATAGCGTGGAACAAGTGGTGGGAGGCAGTACATGTGAAAAAATAGTCAAGTTGTTAAGAACAGTAGAAAACAATAAAATAGCAAAAGAGAAGGAAGGTAGAATAAGGCAATAATAGGTTAGGTAAGAGCGATAATAAATGTGGTGATGGTTGCAGGGGTGGAAGAATGTGTGTGATCGCGAGAAATATAGGAACTAAGACTTAACTCTACTTCTTAGCCTTAAGAGCTGAAATTAATAAATATTATTATTATTATTATTATCATTATTGTTATTATTAGAAGCAGATCTTGGAGTCTCCTATGTGCACTCATGTCAACTTCTAGTCATCAGAATTGGTATATTCACCAGGGAGTCACTCAGCACATGACGCGTAAGAAGAACTGGATTCAAGAATACAAGGATTCTTACAATCATACAGTAATAGTTGTAAATAATTCGCTGGAGATAATGGGATCAGGAGTTGACGTCGTGCTAAAAGGTCAGTCTAAACATAATACGTATATATAATATTTCAAATGTATTACATGTGCCAAATCTCAGTACAAATTTACTATTGGTGAGTTCTCTTGAAAAGGGATATATGATATTATTTGATAATTAATGCAGAATATTTCCGAATGGTGATGTTAAAACATTTGCAGTTCCAATTGCTAAGGTCTCCAATGGTCTATATAAGCTAGATTTAGAGTCTGCGTATGCTCAACTAGCAACGAATAACACTGATAGCCAAATTTGGCATAAAAGGCTAGGACATATGAGTGACAAATGTATAGCCTCATTACAGCAAGGATTAGCAACCGGGATAAATTATAAAATCACGGTCAGGTTGCCTACGCCTGTAGCATGTATAAATGGCAAACAAGCGAGGCAACGTTTTAACAAACAAGGCAAACAGAAAACCAATGATGTCCTGGAACTCTTACATACGGACGTATGTCTTATAGAACATACGAACTGACCAGGGGCTCGATATTTTTTTATAATTGTGGACGACTATTCGGCGATGACATTCGTTCAATTACTCCAACATAAAAGCGAAGTTACAAAAACTTTAAAGATTTCAGAAGCTGGATCGAAACGAGAAGAACAAACGGATTAAAATACTTCGTACAGACAACGGAAAGGAATTTATCAACAATGAGCTGAAAACATATTTGAAGAACAATGGAATACAACATCAAACTGTTCCATACAGCCCGGAACAAACCGGTCTTGCGGGGCGTGCCAATAGAATGGTAATAAAAAAAAGCTCGCTCCACAGCAAATTAGATCCCAGATTTTGAAGAGAAGCTGTTTTAGCAGCAGTATATTTAAAAAATTACGTTCCCACTATATCTGTCAGAGGCAAAACATCGTATGAGGTATAGAAACCGAGAAGAAAGTAGATCTATCGTATCTGCGAGTCTTTGGTTGCAAGGCATTTATGTACATCCCCAGGGAGGAACGTTCAAAATTCGATGTAAAGGCACAAGAATGTATTTTCGTTAGGTACTGTCAATTCCAAGGCATATAAATTGGCTGAGGTCAACAATCCAAGAAAAATAATAAAAGCAAGAGACGTAATATTTATAGAAAATCAGTCTGGAGGAGAGAAGAAGCAATTTGAGTCCAAAAAAATTATAGATCAGGATGCGATCGAACTTACACAATAAATTCCCTTGAATGATGATTCAAATATTCGAAACGAAAAAATTTTATCACAGGGAGATGAAAAAGATGAAACTCCTGTCACATCACCGTCGGACAACAACACGTACTTCGAAACAGAAGAAATTGGAAAAGTGAAGGAGGAAGGAATTGTAATAGGGAGATACAAGATATGCATCCGGTAATATTGGTAGCATCGGGACAGAAGGAGTTAGAGGCAATGATAAACAGATTTGCCAGCTAGAAAGAGGAAGAAGTTGGAATTAAGTCGTGATGAGTCGAAGATCGCGGTATTCGAGAGGGCAGGGGGTAGGAGAGCGAAAAGCAAATGGGTTCTTGAAGACAACGAAATAGAAGAAGTCAAAGAAATGAATTATTTGGGATGCATTTTACAGAAGAATGGAAGCATAGAGCGCCATGTGAAGGAAAGGGTAAGGAGAGCAATGCTCGCTATGATAAACACATGGAGCATTCTGGAGAGTCTATAGAATGGAGACTTTGGTAGGAGACGTTCAACGCTCTGGTGACAAGCGTTGCACCATATGTGCCGGAAATCTGGGAATAGGAGAGGGAGGAGAGATTAGATTTAGTAAAGAGAAAATACTTGAAATGGATTATGGAACTGGACCCCAACACGCCCAATTATATTTTAATGGAAGAATCCAAATACGAAGAAATGTTTAGTATAGCACTGAAAAGAGCATCAAAATACAAAGAACATTTGAAGAGATCGAACGAGGAGAAGGATTGAGGTGGAATGCATTAAAGAAGTAGAAACTAAAAGAAAGGGAGGGATAAAGAACAAATGGAGAGAGCACAGAAAAACAACGATGGAAAGGTACGAGCTGGGGAAGCTGATTAAGATCAGAGAAAAATCAGAAAATGACAAATAATAAGCAGAATTATGGAAAGGATAATAAGCAAAAAGGAGGAGAAAAAGATAAAGAAGATACGAGGCTCGAAATACAATGCATAATACGAAAGAATAGGATAGACGACCAGAATTCTTCAAGACAAAAAGAAAGAAGAGTGTTGAAGCATAATCGCGACATCTATTACAAAAGAAAATAACTTTCATTAGAAAAATGTTTATGTATGTATGTGGCGTGCCTATTTCTTTTTATACTCTAGAACCGTATTGTATCTGAACCGCGTGTTTCACTCTGTAAAAGCAAGTTGTACAAATAACAGTCGATTCTGTATTATAAAGTGATATTTGGACAGATTCTTCAACCAATCTTTCTACTTCAACTTGTGTACTCCATTCCGACCATTATAGTCTTTTGAACAACAAAAAGGTTCCATGAAAACCCTTTGAAATGCGAAATAGATGGAGGATCAGGTGGGCATGTAATTCAAGATCCTTTGACCTCTGACTTCTTAACAAAGAGCTTCATATTGCTCTTAGGAGCTCGGTTTCTCCATTGGGTACTCCTTTGTGTTGGTCTTTCCTGTCTAATCCTGGGGTCCGACCTTAACGCTGCGGTATTTCTTATCGACATACTCACTGGACTCTAATGAAATAAGAGGAACAATACACAACCAGCATCGTTTTTCGGCATAAGACAAAGTTTCAATTTTGAATAGCAGCTGCTAATTTAATATAACGTCGCGATGTTAAATTTCGCTTTGATTAATACAGGTAACGTTCGCGCATCAAATCAAAATATCTTTGGAGTCCAAAGAGGAATGAATAAAAATGCACGGCGAATGGCAGAGTATAGGATAGAAAGAATTCCGTCGCCCAGGTGGCTAGGCTGAGAATAAGGAAGGAGAACATATTCAATCTGGACTCTGAACTTCAAATTCATGACAGAGACACAATTCGAATAAATCACGGAACTGGAAGGCACGCCACAAAAACTGGAACAAAAGAAGGCAAAGAAACCAGTCCGAACCACGGATACTGATAAATATCAGTCAATGTCAGTTGCTGCCTTAAAAGATGATCCGATTTATAATTTTACTCAAGGACTGATGAGAAAGATGCCATATCCTATATTTTTATGCTATGAATACCGTCCCGCAGTGTTGGTTGTTCGATACGACACGGAATCTCAATCAGGAGATGCGCTGGCAGAATGAAGAGCAGCCCATGTCGGCTATTCCATGTGAGATGATTGTACTATTGTTGAGTATCTTGCAAATATAAATACTAATGTAACCTCAACAGAAGATACTGTGAGGATAAATATTCCAGTGCATCTGTACCACGTGAACACCAGCCTATATGCGATAATTCGTCTGGCTCATTTGGTGCGGTAAAAGAGATCACGCATAATGCTTACGAGACGAATATTTCTCCTATATAACAATATAATATCATGTGCTGGGAATGTAGAAATATCGCCTATTCCACTAGATTTAATTCTACAAAATGCTGTACTGATTCGTGATTTACTAGGATATGTTCCACGAGTGGCCTATTCTCCCGATGCTAAGACATTGATGGCCGGATATACCTTCTCTGATGATTCTTCGGATCAGCTGTATGTCTTAGGTTATGTTCCATCTTAATGATAAACGTGTCAGTCACACTGCATGGGCTGTCTGAAAAGTTTAAGGTGGTTAAAATCCAGGATGCGGATTCAGACATCAAGCGTACTTTACCAATATCAGTGAACCAAGTTCCATAGAAGAAGCATTAAACAGCAATGAAAAAGAAAACTGAAAGGCCATGCATATGGAATACAATGCTTTAAAAAATAATCATTTGGGATCTCGTTACCCTAAAGCGATTAAATCCGTGTGGATATACAAAACAAAAAGAATGAAAATGGTGAGGTAACCGATTTCAAAGCTCGCTTCGTGGCAAAAGAGTGTAGTCAATCATTAGGAGTAGATTTTATTGGAACATTTTCCGCCGTGTCTAGATATTCTACAATCAGAACATTAATATCAGTTGCAATACAATTGGATATGACAGTTGATCACTAGAATGTTTCCACCGCTTTTCTAAATGGTGATCTAAAAAAGGAAGTATACATGGAATAACCGCAAGGAGGAGAACAAGGTATGTAAATTAAAAAAACCGATTTATGGATTGAAGCAGTCCAGTGAAGTATGGTATGATAAAATTCTTTTAATAATTTAGAATTTGAAGCGAGCGTGTCTACTCCTTGCGTTTATTTTAGAGCAAAACAAAATAAAAAAATTAATAATTGCTCTGTACGTTGATGATATTTTAATAATCAGTAACAATGATAAAAAAAAATTTGAACTAAAGAAACGACTAAATTCCGAATTTGTGATCAAAGATCTTGGTACCGTCAAATCAATATTAAGCATAAGAATTAGAAAAGAAAAAAATGTTATAAAATTAAAGTAGAATAATTATATACAAGATAATATCTAGATATACCTTATAATTAAATTCAATATGCTTGATTGTAAAGCAGCGAGTATTCCTACAGAAGTTGGATTAAAATTTAAAAAATTCAATATAGTAAATGATCGACCGTACCAAGAACTTCTAAGATACTTAAATTATTTAGCACTGTGCACGAGACCGGATATTTCTTATGTAGTCGCGGACCTCAATAAATTTAACAATTCTTATAGCGAAGAACATTGGCTTGTAGCTAAACGCATGCTAAGATACCTAAAAGGAAGCGTAATGTATGCTTAATGTATAGAAAACAAAACTTGGAAATTACAGGCTACGCGGACGCGGACTACGCGAATGATAATTATGGTAAAAAATCTTACAGCGGGTATGCATTTTTATTAGGCGGGAGAGCTGTATTTTGACTGGGCAAAAAACAGTCAACGGTAGCAATCTCTAGAAGCGAGGCTGAGTATATAGCACTCGTAGAAGTAACTAGAGAAGCTAAATCGTTAAACAACTTGAAATCCTAAATATACAAATACCCATCACTCTATGTAACGATAATCAATCCGCTCAAGCTTGGACGAAGGATCAATTACCTTTTAGTCGGACAAAACATATACGTAGATGTAAAGAAACTTCGTCCAGAAAACCATAAAATCAGAGATTATGAAATTACATGTAAGCACGAAGCATATGATTGCAGATGTAATGACAAAACATTTAGTTACAACTAAATATAGCAAATGTATGAAGGGATTAGGTTTAGTCTAAAAGATCTCGCGATTATAGGAAGTGTCGGAGCATAATCGCGACATCTATTACAAAAGACAATAACTTTCATTAGAAAAATGTTTATTTGTATGTATGTGGCGTGCCTATTTCTTTTTATACTCTAGAACCGTATTGTGTCTGAACCGCGTGTTTCACTCTGTAAAAGCAAGTTGTACGAATAACAGTATCGATTCTGTATTATAAAGTGATATTTGGACAGATTCTTCAACCAATCTTTCCACTTCAACCCGCGTATTCCATCAAAGAGAGACATATGTACGTCTAATAGCAAGATTCAGATGTGTAGGATATGTAGGCTACGTAGAGAAGGCGAAGAAGATATACAGCACGTTTTAACACGTTCGTCGCCACGTCCACCAGATCTGGGTGACAGGTATGCTTCCGTGGGGACCCCGTCACCCGTAAAAGGATGATGTTCTTCTTCGTCCAGTTAAATAGGATTTTTCAAGTAATTTATAAAAATTTCGTTTGTAACACGTAGTATTTAATAGAATTAGCACATGCAAACATAAAATATACAAAATATACAAAAAAAATAAAAATATATAGAATAAAATAAAATTAAAAAATTAGAAATATACATATACTATATATAAATTTATATTTAAAATAAAATATAACATTACATTATGTATCATGATATTCGCTAAAACAGTTCAAACACATTTGAGGTGATTTTGGACATTTAGGACAACATGTTGTAGTCTTTTTTACATTTTTTCTCGCTTCTTGACGTTCGAGAGTTTATTCTTTTTTTTAGTAACATCGAACGCAAATCCTTCTAATAGACTTGCCCTGCGGATTTTTTTGAACTTTCAAATGGTGAGACGTCTTTTTTGTTTTCTTTTTTTCATTGTCGGGCACAGCATTTTGCGAGGACAACCATTCTCTAACTAGAATTTCCCGGAATTTTCTTATTTCCATTTTTTGTTTTATTGCTTCTTAATACATGACATGTGCATTTACTGATTGTTCCTAGAAGTAAATGTAATGCCAATTAGCGATACCACTTTATGCTTTTCCATATGTTTACTGCATATGATACCATTTGGTCGTTTCTGTCGATGTCAGACTTTTCATTATTATATTCTATTACTGCCAAAGGTTTCATTTTCGGAGGACGACCGCGATGAGTGGAAGAATCCGAATTTGATATCATAATAGGTGCACGTTTTGTTGATAATATCCTCACATCACGGACATTTCTCCATTTTAGTACTACAATACTATTCCGATCTTTCCGTGAAATCATCTCACCTCTTTTCAGTAGGTTGTTCTGTATCACACTATGACTCCATCATCCACGCCTCCCTACTTCACTCGCCCCGCTTATCTCTCTCACACACACATGCGCACGCACACTACATTCAACCAAGGCAAAGGACGGCAACGTTTGGAAGGTTCCAGCAGGGAGTCAGTCAAAAAAAGGATCGGTCGAGACAACTTATGCTTCACATCTCAATCATACTTTTCATTAGTTATGTATTAAGTAGATAATAAAAAAAAAGGGAAAATATAGACAATAGTGAGCAGTAATTAAAAACTAACCCTCCTAAGACAAACAACGAACATCTAAAACTAGTTAGTACTTGTAAAAGGGTACTAACACTAAAAGAAAATAAGAAAATTCCGGGTTGAAATCGTGGTATGGAACGAACATGGGCAGGACATAACAAATTTTGGCATAAATTTCTTGTTGGGACGTACAGTTCCAATAACATGTATCTTAAAATTTAAAAATTTGACTGCTAGATCGTAGTTCGTATAAAAATTATCGATAAACAAAGTACGCCCTTCATTTAGCAATTTGTCTACAAGCTCAGTGCGAACTTCTTCGGTTATGCCGACTTGTCTGATTCCATTGGTATCTCGTCCAGCATATATTTTGGCGAACCATGTATATCCTTGGGTGGAACGTAATTTGAATAATTTTATACCGTACTTATGCGATTTAGTTGGTACGTACTGCCTAAATATTAGTCGTCCCCTCCAAGCAACCATTGTCTCGTCGACTACAATATCTGGACCTGGTGAAAATATTTTTTGATAGTTGTCTATCAATATGCGTATGAGTGGTAAAACTTTCCCAAGTCCATTATTCTGTCCTATGGCTTCGTTGTTTCCAAAATGCAAATTTGCTAATATTAATTCAAATCGATTACGAGACATTCTGCTACGCGGAAACAGAAAATTCTAAATAAGGTCCGTTGACCAACATCTAGTAAGCGGTGTCTGTACTAGACCCATCCAAATCATCAGTCCAATAAATGTTTTAATTTCTTCGAAAGTTTCCATCTCTTGATTCGAGCGTGTCCGGTGCTTGCATGTTGAAGAAATTTTTAGTTTGCATATCTACTCATTTCCGCGACCAGAAAGCTTATCACTTTTTCATCCAAAAATAATGAAAGAACTTCCCCCGAAGTAATATCGGAAGGCAATTCCATCAGAAGCCCACTTTTCCCGGTGAATGTAAATGATATAAGTGATATTGTCTGTTGATGAACTCCTTTCACTGGATATTATCCAATGAACCATCAGGTCTTCGGATCTAATATGTTTCATTATTATATTGTTGTCCGCTGTCTCTTGTATAGACAAGGTAAAATCAATAAAATGGTAATATCAGTAAAATGGCATTTTCTATTTATATGTTTGGTTCTGTTTGTTACCTTGTCTCTTTTAACCCAATCTATTGCTGCCTGACTATCGGCTTCTAATATGATACTCTCCTCAACCACGCACTCTCATTCCCATACTTTCCAATAAGCTATACATCCATTTTAACGTTTACATTCCGTTGCACATAGCTATTATCTCGGTTTCGCATGTCGATAATGCTATTAATTTCTGTTTGATGCTTCTCCACGCTATAGTATTGCCCCCGAGCCTTAATACATATCCACTAAAGGACCTTGCGTTTTGAGTGCTATCCCAACTGGGGTTTGTGCTTAAACGTAAATTCGTATTAGACCTTTTATAAAATAAATTACAATTCTTTGTCCCCTTCAGATACCTATAATCCTTTTTATCGCTGTCATGTGTACTTGATATCGGGCCTTGTGCCAGTCGCTACATACATCAGGGACTCCAGCATCTCTTGAAACTTTGTCTTGTCCGCTACCGGGGAGATTTGATGCTGACTAATTTTTGTTATATGTCTATGGGTGTCGCAGTTGGCTTTGCGTCCTGGAGCCCATGTGTTCTCAGTATTTCATCTATATACTCCGCTTGTGATATTCAATTCTTTCTACTTTCTCGAATCTGGATATTGAGAAACATTTTCTCCTTCCTTACGGTTAGCTCATAATGTTTCTTCAATTCCTTCATTGCCTTTCCGATCACCTGGGAATTAAATCCGATTAATAAGCAATCGTCCACATACAAACCTAATATCACGATTTCATGTTGTTCCTCCAATATGTAAACAGCGGGATCTTCCACGGTTCTTCTCCATCCTAGTTTGAGGGTTTTGTTTATTTCCCTGTTCCACTGGTGTCCCGACTAGGGCAGTATGCGTGAGCTGAAAAGTTTAGCTACTGGACTAAAGTTTGATGGAATGGTGGATCTACCACCGTATACAGCCTATGTAGAAGGTAAACAGCATCGCACGCCTTTCTGCAAGGATGGACCATATCAGAGAGCACAAGAAAAGCTTGAACTTCACTCAGACCTGTATGAAGTAAAAATGGATTGAGAAGTGAGAGATATCTATTAACTTTCATTGATGACTATACTCGTAAATGCTTCGGATATTTTCTAAAGACAAAAGATGAGGTCCCCTCAGTATTTGTTCAGTTTATGAACAAGATGGAGAGAGAAACCGAAAAACAAATCAAGATCTTAAGAACGGGTAATAATGGTAGAGAATATGTAAACTACGAGCTGATGAGGATTTTGGAGGCTAAGTGTATCCAAAACTTTACAACCGTTAGATATACGCCAGAACAGAATGGAATCGCAGAGAGACAGAATCGCACCATAATTGAAAAGGTGAGAAGTATGCTGCAAAATGCGGGACAAGACTTTCTGGTCAGAAGCAGTAAGAACAGCCATTTATCTAAAAAATAGAGCACAAACTAAAACTGTAAGAGACATAACTCCAGAATAAGCATGGTCTGGAAGATCAATAAACTTGTCTCATCTAAGAATTTTTGGTTGTAAAGTAAAAGTACATGTACCGAAGGAATTAAGAAAGAAATTGGATTTTAAATCAAAAACTCGTGTAATGTTAGGTTACTTTGAAGGAGTTCACGCTTATCGTCTGTTCGACCCAGAATCAAAAAGGATCACAATTGCACGTGACGTGAATCTTTTTAGAAGATTCGTCAATCAAACGATGATTTGATAACATACTCAGATATATAAATTGACATTGGGAAATCTATGAAATCTACCTGGCGACACGATGATGAAGAATGACAGTGACAAATATGGCGAAGTAGTCTGCAAACAGGAAGATTCGTTGGTACAAAACGAGGATTCAAACATTGAAACAGAAAAAATGGTAAAGATGGAGAACAGCTAAAAAAGGATATCCCGAAAGAGTAAGAAAAGCAACAATACCATACCCCGGAACAAAGCTGTGGTATACGCATATGGAAGAATAACTACAAGAAGAGCCATATCTGAGACAATATGAGAAGAAAATTCAGAGAACTGGAAGAGAGCTATGGACGATTAATACCAGTCACTCGTTGAGAATCAAACATAGGTACTGGTTGATAAACCTGTTAATTGCAGATTATTAATTGCAGATGGGTGTACAAGGTGAAGCAAAGTACAAACGAGGAGAATAAAATACAAGGCCAGGCTTGTGGCGAGGGATTTCACCAAGCAATATGGAGTTTATCATGAAACCCACTCCCCGGTAGTTCGGCATTCTACAATAAGAATGTTGTTTGCTTTGGCAGTCCAAATGAATCTGTCAATTCACCATTGGGATGTAAAGACGGCTGTTCGAGAGAGTTTCCATCCTACAATGCCCACGGTCTAGATGCAGGCTCGCTGGAGAAGGTTTATGTGTTTTGAGTGACCTGAGCCTCTAGCAGGTCTGTGACGCCATAAACCCTTGGCCTTCTGGCTGAGCTTTGTTCTACAGCAGACAAGGCCCTCGAGCGTGGACTAAAACATGGAATCAGCTTTTCCAAACATGTGCAAAACACTGGAAGCAAGGTCACACAAAACGGCGCCCGGCATTCGCTCTTTGTGCCCCACCTTGAGTCCGCAATTTTTCGAAGCCGATGAAAAAGGAACCGAGGGACCTTTCCTGCTTTCCTTCGGCTTGCAGGATAGAATTGCTCCGACTTCCACCACCGAGAGGAAAACCCCTGATATTTCAAGCGCACGACAAACATACAGTCGACTAACAATAAATAGCAATCATAGATCTTGTACTGCTCGGGACGCCCGTGAACATTGGTCCTTCGAGCCGGATGTACGAACCGAATCGGATACAACGAGGTGCAATTGATTAGTTATCAGTGTCACACAAGCAGTCATCGGGTTCACTAGCATGCGTTACTAGCGGACGAGGTCAGCCATGAGGAAACGATCCCGGACCACGATCGAATATCGCAGAGCCACCGCCGGGGCAGTCACTCCAGGAAAGACGATTGCTCCAAGACTTGGAGTCGTGAATTCTCCGCTGGTCATAAACCACAGCGTACAAGGCCATGCGTTCCTGTCATCCATTTCTACCTTCCTAGTGAGTCGACTTTCATTCATTGTTTGATTTGCGCTGGAGAGGAAAAATGGAACAGACCGATAATTCCGATCTAAAGCAGCTAATAGGAAAGCGCGGCCGCATCAAAAAAGCGATCCTAACGCGATTAAAAACCTTCTATGATACGCGAGGAGAAACCGAACCGACCGCCTCCCTTCGGGAGCACACCACAACCGTTCCCTGCTACAACGATTCGAGGCGATTCAGGGCGCATAATCGTGATCGTTGCGGGCATTGCTGAGGAAGAAGCTTATGAACGGTGCGGGGACGACTTTGAAGACATGTGCTACCAGTTGGGTACGACTCAGGATCGCGTACACAGCTCGCAAAATTCAACAGCGCGCGAAATTTACAAATAACGTATGCTTTACCGGCTACCTCCGAAACGCCTTCCTCAGCTAGGTTACCTACTATCCCAATTTCACGGTTCTTTGGGGGAATGGGTCTACTTTCGGAACAACATCGAGTCCCTGATAAATCGGAACGAATCCCTAAGCAACATTGATCGCTTCTATTACCTAAAATCAGCGGTAAGCGAGTGAACCGGCTCGTGCTCCCAAGACGCTCCGAGTCCAAAAGCAACTACAATGCTGCCAGAGCGAGTGAGCTAACCCCGAAGAAACCTACACTAAATCGGAGCGTTCGCGAAAGTTTCGAACGCCTACTCGCTGATCTTCAGGAATAGGACTTTTTCGCAGAAAGCGGTAAAGGTGCGAAATGCTTCTGGATACGAAGAATTGTGTCGCCTCAGGCCATTTCTACATCCCAGCCGGTACAATGTCCCGCAAAGCCTCCTTTTGCCAGTCGAACACAGTAGAAAATGTGCCACAATGTCGTCCTCAGCACCGCACGAACAGCACCTGTCTCCGGCAAGACGTGAAGATACGAGCCGAAGTCTCCGTGACCGGTAAGCGCCTGTGTGCAGTGGTAAGATGGCCTAATCCAACTCGAATTTAATCGTTCACCGACATTTCTAAAGTAGGCGTGCGTTGTACAGCCCTTGTGGGAAGCAGTCCACGGAGTTTGCCACACCTTGCACCCCTCGCTAACAACAAGTTGCCTAGTTTCCCTAATTTCGTCCCATGCTGATATTGCCCCCCGACGTACTCTCCTTATTGAAGTACTCTCTCGAATATTGAAGAGGTCCTGTGCTTATCGAGTAGAAGGTCGATGAGGATGGCGCCCGCGATAGCAGACTCTCCCACGATGCGGTCCTGTACGCTTTGGTAACCAGGAGAGCCTGTCTCTGTATTGCACGAAGTTTTCTCGAGTCAGCTTTCGTGCATAGGTCAGCCCATCCGGAGGCTGCGTACTCCATTATGGGAGTGAAAACGCCGCGATATATAGTTGACAAAGTGCCATACCGACTGCCGGCTAGTCTAGTTAATTTACCAATTTCCTATACCTCTATCTCTATTTTGTTCCCTAGATGTAAGCAGTGCACACTCACGCTCATCTGATAATCGAAATAAGTGCTCAGGTATTTAATTTCGCTCTTGATTAATTGCGTGTTCCCCTAACCGAATAGTCGGCAGCCTACTCGCTAAGTCCTCTTTCGATGAGCGGACCGCTTTAAGTTTCCGGTCCGGACGCGCTCCGCTCCGTCTTCCTAATGGTGTCCTGTTGATCATTCTGCTAAGTCCCTGACTCTTTATTTCTAATTCTCGCCTACTGTCTCCTTCGATGACGACGAGGAGATCATCCGCATAAGTGTCAAAATTATTCCCTACTGATGACTTTAGTAACCTGAGTAGGTTGTCAAACATCAGATTCCCACAGGCGAGATCGAGGACGGGGCAGCCCCTCATTGTCTGCTTGGAAACGCTAAAGACTGTAATTCGAGGACCACGCGGCGGTCACTGAAGTAACTAACCATGATTTCGAAGTCGTTTCGAGGGCATTCCCTATCCCTGAGACTCTTTAGAATTAGGGCCCATCAGACCCCGAAATGTCGAAGAGCAGCGTCATAGCGCATCGGTGCTCGAAAGCATCAACCGCGCGCCGCAGCTCAACGATCGTCCTCCGTCTGCTTTCCCTGTGTGAATCCGAACTGTCGAGGGGAGATCCGTCTCGGGGCTAATGGCATCCAGTTTAGTCGCGACATGATGATCTTTTCAAATAGTTTTCCTATAACAGAGAGGAGACAAATCGGTCTGTACGATTTCGGGTCCTTCTTGTCTTTCCCTTCGTCCTTCAGGAAGACCCTGAGGTAGCCAACTTTCCAGGCAGTAAGAAAGACGCCCCAGCGAAGGCACTCGTTGAAGAGCTGCACCAGCTGACCGAGGATCACTTTCGATGCGACCTTCAACGCACGAACCTCTGTCAGGCCGGGTGCTTTGTCGTTCCTCATTGAGGGCGGAAAAGACTTCGCGATCCAAAATGGTGTCCTCAGTGCTAGGAGGCAAGCGCGTGAATTCTCGGACCACGCGCTGCTCAGGAGAGTAGCAGAGGACACGAAAGCAAATCCGATCAACGACTCCAACACGGCCCAGAACCTGACATCCACGGTCACATGCGCGACTTCAGTGCAGACTCTGAGTACGTGCTGCTGTCTACCGTGATAGTCCGAATCATCGACGGACAGGGTAAAATTCACGAAGGCAGGGCCCTCCTCGATTAGGGCTCCCAGGTGAACATTATAAAGGAGGGATTCGCGAGGCGCCTCTGGCTGAAATGAGACCCGATGCGAGCAGTAATCTCGGAAGTAGACGCAATAGGGTCAAAAAATCGCATCAAGGGCAAGGTGCAAATGAAGATAGCCTCACGCTGCAGCGCTTAGCAATGTAACTTGCCGTGCCTCGTCATGCATAAATTGATTGACCACCGAAATCACAAACTTCAAGCTCGCCTCCACCGCTCTTCCCATTCCATCGCATCTAGTCCTCGCCGAACCACAATACTACGTCTCGCGTGACGTTGATCTGATCATCGATTTGATGTGTATAGGGTAACACCAGCGGGGCGAAATTGCTGTACTGTCGAAGACACGACTGGAATGGATACTTGGAGTATATATGCAAGCAGGTAGTGGGACACGCCTGCAATGTTGTAACAAACAAACAACTCGATCATCAACTGACATGATTCTAAGATACTGAAGCGGTCCCGGTCAACGGTGAGTCAACTAATCATCCCTGCGAAGAACTTTTCACACAGACGGCTTCATGAAACGCCTCCGACCAATACAGCGTCGCCATCCCGTTTAACAAAAAACGCTCAAGGCTTGGCAACTCTAAATCCTAGGCCGAAAGGCGGTTTTTCAGTTTAGAGAAGAAATTGCTGCGGTTGTCCAACTTGCGTGACGAATATATCAGTTTCATGCGCGAATGTGAAGACCTGGGGCAAATGACCAAGGTATCAGACGACACCGATCGAAAGATTGCCACCTCTTACTACATGCCGCATCATGTCGGGGTGAAGGAAAGCAGCACGACTAAAGTTCGCGTCGTCTTCGATGGGTCTGCCAAATCGACTAGTGGCATCTGCATCAATGATGCTCAAATGGTCGGCTGTGCAGGACGACTTGCTATCAATACTGATTTCGACAGTATCCCGTCATGATAAACGCAGATATTGAGAAAATGTACAGGCAGATCCTTATCGCCCCCGAGCAGCGGCTCTTCCAGCGCATTATCTGGAGGGAACACCCTTCTCTTCCACTAGAAACATTTGAATTGAACACCGTTACCTACGGTATGGCGGCGGCGTTATACCTGGTTACTCGCATCCTAAAGCAAGTCGGCATTGAGGTATGCTAGTTTCCCCACCGCGAATCGTGTGATCAAAAGCGACTTCTACGTAGACGATCTCTTGACTGGCGCGGAAACCCCCACTGAGGGGCGACGGATTAAACGGGACGTGGAGAAGATTTTGTTCGAAGCGTCGAACGAGACCACGACTTTACAGGAGAACTCGGAAGCAACAGTCCCTATTGCGCCCCAAAACTCTCGGGTTGTTGTGGAACCCCGCCCTCGACACTCTGAAGTTCCACGCGAATACTCCTAATACGAGATGGGTGACGAAACGAACGATTCTATTATAGCTCGCGAGGATATTTGATCCTCTCGGCATAGTAACTCCTGTCATCGTAACCGCGAAGTTATCGATGCAAGCGATGTGGCGATTGGAATTGTCGTGGGACGAATCGGTGCTTCAGCACGTCTTCGCGGAGTTCCATAATTTCTAATTTGACATTTCGTCGCTGAGTCAACTGTCAATTCCCCGTTGAGTATCAAAATGAGCGTCCGCGGAAGTGGAAATCCACAGGTTATGCGATGCGTCCGAAAAGGCATACGGCACCTGCGTATACCTGCGCATGACCGGCCCGTCGAGAGAAGCCGAGGTCCGACTTTTGTGTTCCAAATCGGGCGTTATACCCCTTAAAGGGATCAGCTTACCCCGATTAGAACTACGCGGAGCATTACTCTTAAGTTTTGGGGATGTTTGGTTGTGAGGATGTTGGGGATAGTGGTTGGTATGATTTAAGACACCGATATGGTATATGTATAACGTTTATTAGGTCCGACATACACCAAGACGCGAAGGACGCGGAAGACGCGGTGAACATGTTGCTCGCTGATGCCCACGTCGTGAGCCTATCCGTGCGTTACTTGCCCGAATTTTAACTTTACTTATCGTCACACTTGAAACTCAAAACTAACTAACTGGAACTCCTCACTTTTCTTGCTACGAGGAAAACTCGATCCCCGTTTCGGATATCCCTAATTGGTCGACTCGTTTTCGAGCTTTAGCCAATTAGGTTGTCACGAAATTGCGCCGCCTACTCCTTGCGTTCGTGACGCGCTTATCTTGGGAGTGGGGCTGCTCTTCGCCGGGGCCGATTTCCCAGAATTGTGGCGGTGTAGCAGGGTTTTCCCTGGGCCTTACTTTCTCCAAGAGTTTTCCAGATATCGATCTGGGTGGCCCTTAGGAATCCTAGAGTTTACGACTCTTCGCAGAGATGCTACTGTGGCCAAATTTCTAAAAACTGTAAGTGCGGACGTCTGGTCTTACGCACTGTAAAAACTAAACTTGGTCGCAATTTAATAGCATAGGCGACACGTGAGTCGTAAATTCTCCTAACTTCTTGTCTGAGAAAACTTTTCTCCGACATCTGCTAGCCGCTACAAAGTCAATTAGTGAACAAGGTGCGAACTGCTTCGAGACTCACAATCGTCAAAGAAACAGACTCCACGATAGGGTTGGCGTGGGTGAAAGGCTCTCCCGATCGCTAGAAGACCTTCGTAGCAAATTGCGTGACCAAAATTTTGTCCTTTTCGCGAGGCGACTGGAACCATGTCGTATTGGCAGACATTCTATCACGAGGTATGTCTACATCCAGTTTACAAATCTCGAATCTTTGGTGACCCTCATAGTTATGCCAACCTCGCGACACACGGCCACTTAACTACTTACTGCGGATATATCTGAAGAGCAGGTTGTAGTCTGCCATGGAAATAAAGGACGAACCGGAACTTGAAATGCTTCGGAAATACTCGAGCTACTCGCGATTGATCCTTGCTGCGTGCTGTCTCAAATTTCACAATACGTTGAGGCAACGCATCAAGTTCAAGGGCACAGGCGGAAATCATTGCTCCCTGAAGCAATAGGGCAGAGTTTAGCGACGTGAAATCTGAGTTCAGCCGAGACCGATTATCTCCATCAACTGCAGCAGTAGCACAAATGGAGGTCGTCCACTTCGGAGCACTTTGGCATAGGCACCATGGTGGTGCTGAAGGATTTGCTGCCACTGTGATGGAAACTCGACCGAATCATGGCTTTACACCCAGGGAAGGATGGCATCGCCAGGGTCTTATCCATCAGGACAGCCGACGGAATGGTGAAACGTCCAACTGTAAGGGTGTGCATATCCTGTAAGTGAACAGAGGAGGAGGAGCAGCCGCAGGGAATTAACAGACTCTTAACGCATGTAAAGCACGTGCATGTCAAATTTACATTCGTATGTAAGCCGCGTAACTTGTCTATGCTTCGTTTACTTCATAGTATAAAGTTCAATAAAGACAGAGACAAAGAAAGTAAGGAGATGGAGAATGGGAGACAAGGAATGGCACACCAAGAAATGGGAAGAAAAGAAGAGGAAGCTAAGAAAGAAGAGAAAGTTACTACAGGAAACTGAAAAAAAGAAAGATAGATAAGGAAGAATATATACACGAGAAAAGGAAACACAAGGAATGGTACAAGAGCGAAAAAGAGAGACGCGCCTAAGAAGAGGAAGAAAAGATAAATCGAATTAGAACAGAAAGTAAGGCATGACAGTACATTAATAAATATGGGAATGGAAAGAAAAGGAAAGGAATAAACGAAGACATAGAACTGGAAGAATGGAAAGCACATTTTATAAATATATTAGGAGGACATGAAGAAAGATAAGAAGTGATAAGGCATAGAGAAGAAGAAATAAACGAAGAGATGAACGGAGACGAAACAGAAATAAGGAGGGAGGAAATAATAGAACAATTAGTGAAACTGAAAAAGGCAAAGACATCGGGATGCGACAATATAGAAAATGAACCGTGGAGGCGTATGCCTATAGAGATTGGAGAAGCATTCCACCGTCTAATAAACAGGATATGGAGAGGTGAAAGGATACCGGAATAGTGGAGGCAAGGAATTTGCCCAATTTTCAAAAGAGCAGAAAAGGATAATATTCGAAATTATAGGGCAATAACTTTAATGCCAAAAGCGTACAAAATATACGCAAGTATATTAAACGAAAGAATGAAAAAGGAGATTGAAGGAAAGCTAATGGAAGGGCAATTTGATTTTAGAACCGGAAGAGAAACGATAGACGCCATTTACGAACTAAATCGCATAGTAAATAGCGAAATAGAAAAAAGAGGAGGAAAATTGTTTACATGCTTCGTAGATCTGAGAGCAGCATTCGACAAGATAGACAGAAATCTATTAATGGAGAGGTTGAAGAAAATGGAAATCGAACGAAACCTGAAGAATAGAGTGGCCGAAATATATATAGAAACATGGTAAAGGTGAAAATGGGAAAGACTGAGAAATTCTGGACAGTAGAAGAAGTGAGGCAAGGGTATCCACTAAACCCCACTCTATTGAACGCTTTCTTATTAGACATGGAAGAGGAAATGAAAAAGACACAAAAGGGACGTAAATATATCAAGGAGAAGATATGGACGTAAATATAGCAAGGAGAAGATATGACATAGTGCTGATGGTGGCATCGAAGGTAGGAATGAAAGAGATGTTAAATAGATTCAAGAAGTATGTAGAAAAGAAAAAGTTAGTGATGAAAAAACAAAAATTACGGACTTCGAAAAAAATGATGGAAGAAGAAAGAAAAAAAGAAAATATAAGGCGAACATGTTCTGGTTTCACAATGCAGCAAAATGGAAAAATGGAGAGGCATACACAAGATAGGATCAAGAGGGCAACAATCGCGATGAAAAAGACTTAGAGTATAGGAGAGAAGCTGTTTAAGGAATCTTATGAAAGAAGGATAAGAATGTTTGAAGCCCTGGTAGAAAGTGTGGCCTTCTATGGGGCAGAAATATGGGGAAAGAGGAGAAAAGGTTAGACAGAAATAAAAGAAAATATATAAAATTGATCTGAAGACTAGACCGGACCACGCCTACATACTTAGGGAAGAAATGAAAAAAGAGGAAATAAGAATAAAAGCACTAAGAAGAGCGATCAAGTTTGAAGAAGAAGGTAGGCTCTTGAAAAAGAAGCTGGTAAGAGAATGTATAAGGGAACTAGAGAAAGAAAGTGTACAGAACACAATGGTGGGGAAGAAGGAAGAGGAAGAGCGAAGAAAAAATTCGGAATTGAAAAGGGAGAGATGGAGAAAATAAGGGATTTGGAAGAGGGAAGAGCAGAGGGAATAATGGCAAGGATAAGGGATAAGATAGAGACAGAGGGGAAAGAAAAAGGAGAATCGATGACTCGGCGAATACAATGTAGAATACAAGGGAATAGTAACACAAGAAAAACTAAATTATCTGAAGGGTAGGATGAACAAGGCAGAAAAAAGTCTGATAGCCAAATGCGGGAATGCAGTAAAAGGAAATCAACACTGGAGAGGAAGTGAGGACAGACTATGCAGGATTTGTATGGAGGAGGAAGAAACGATAAAGCATGTGATTGAGAAGTGTGAAAGAACAAATGGGAAAGGGAATTTTTAAGCGAGAACGGAAAAGGACTGACAGTAATGAAAAAGAGAGAAAGAGGAAGACTGAAGAAGACCTAGCAGAAAGAGACAGAGGAGGAGCAGAGCGATAAGGGGGAATAGAGATTACGATTATAGTGGAGCGGCGCAGATCGAAGATAGCGGCGAGACGAGCGACAAAACAAACCAATGTAATCTAATGGAAGTGTTCAGAGTGGAGCGGCGAGGTCTCACTCTTTATGTCGCTATTCTCACGGCTATTCTCACCGTTATTCTCGCCGTTCCACTATAATCTCCGACTTAGGCGAAAATCGATACGAAAAGGATAGAAATAGGAATATGCGACACACTTTGCATAAGAAGATAAAACAAGCAAACCAAAGCAGAATGCCAAAGGAAAAGAGACAATAATATAATAGTTTATAAGGCTAGTAGTGTATAAGTAGTAGTTTAGCACATTGATATAATATAATAATTTAGGTATGAGTTATTATTGCATAAAATATTATAAGAATGATCCTCATTTAGGAATCATGTTTTATGTGCGTAGTTATAAGAATGGATATATAAACCAGAAGCCATTCTAAGCCGGTCAGGTAAGGATTACAATAAATAAATAAAATAATAATATAAATATGGAGATAAAAATTTATTAACTTTACGTCAAAAGCATTATATACAGTGTCGCGTGCCGATCTAAACTCGACGTATAAAGAGCGTGGAGCAAATCGGTGGCCTGCTGACTTTCAACATTAATGAAGTCAGCTGTTTCAAATAAGAGTTGGTTTGACATTGGAATAGTAAGATTAAGGAGTGTAGTTGTCGTAAGAGTCTGAATCCGTAGGATTTGTGAGTGGGTGACTTCGACACTTCTATGCGTACTGCGCGATTGCAAGAAAAACATAGCGTGCTTTCCTTGTGCGTTCGTCTTATATAGTTGTAGGCTGTATTGTTATGGGATTAGGGAGATGTGCTAGTTTTTAGCGCGCAAGGTCGGTGCCAGAAGATAGTAATTGTACCTTCCGACGGTCCCGAAATGTGTCCTTCGCAATCTATTAGATTTATGGATGGTGTATAAAAATTGCGAAAAGGACATTCACCGAGCCTTAGAATTGAGAGTCGGGTATGACTCTGAGAATGAACTAAAGTAAGGACGAAAAAACATAAAGTACGGTCAAGGCAACTCCCTGCCGTGGAAAATAGTGAATTTGAAGGTTTTATTCTTGGCTCGATGAATTGATTTTTCGCATCTCCTTTTTTGGGATTTGTTTTATGATGGGGACCATTGCAATGACAGAGCTTACCGAGCCTTGGAATTGGTAGTCCAGTATAACTATAATGGAAGATAGACGGTAACGAAAGGTATAAATTATGGTCAAGGAAAATCCCAGCCGTTAAGAAATCAGAATTTGGAAAATTGCTTTCTCTGGCTCGATGAGTTTGTCCTTCGCGATATGAATCCCACCTCTATTGTGTTCGGTAAGGCCGAACATACAGGCTCTAGCAAAAAAATACATGATTGAAAATGCAAATATTATATGAGACGCCAATCGAAACGAAATTGAAATTGGAACCAGCAAAAATAACAGATAATGTCAATTATAGAAATTTGATTGGTGCATTACTTTACATAAGTTCAGGTACAAGACCAGATATTGCTTTCAGCGTTAATTACTGAAGTCGATTCCAAGACTGTTTTGACAAAACACAGTATAAATACGCGATTCGTATATTGCAGTATTTGTATCTTATTAGAGATCTCAAGTTAATGTATAAGGAAAAATTGGGGATTGCTTTGTAGATGCGGATTGAGCCGGCGACTGCACAAATAAAAATATAAAGTTTTTGTGGAATTGCGATTTTTTGGAAAACTAAAAAGCAGAATACCGTTTTTAAATCATCAATATTTGCAGAATATGTTGCAATGTCCGAAATGGTAACTGAAATCATTGCGATTCTAGGAATTCTTAATTTGATTATAAAAGAGCGGGTAAAAATTTACGAAGATAATTCCGGAGCTAAAAATGCTAACTTAATTAAAAATTCGAAGCATGCCGAAGTGCAT